>JAGDQP010017071.1:19835-30436 GCA_022664845.1 Lepisma saccharinum
CATTGCAAACAGTACTCTCGCCCCACCAACAGAAGGTGATCACCACCGTGTGGCCAGAGGTCTTTTCCAAGGTCCTCATCATATCTACCAATGTCGTCGAACAAACATAATGGGTTCTTTGGTACAAGATGCTAGCCCATTTCTTTTCCCCTGTACCATTGAGTACAGTCTGATATGCGCTGCCATTCTGTATGTCATGTGGAAGAACATTAGTCGCCTTGAAGTGAATGGAACCACACGAGGAAAAACACATATCAGCACCAAACGGTCCCCACACCATTACTCTGTGGATTGTGCTCGTGCACATAAAGGGCTTTTCGTTGGTATCTTAGTACTCGTACTCACTATTATCAGCTTAATTCTTTTCTTTGTACTTATCAGCAAACCAGAATATGTTAGTCTGGCTGTTATGGAAGTAAACATTTGCGAATTGGCTTTATATACAATGACAACGTTTGCGGTACTTGTATGTATGTTTCAGATTCGAGTTCTCAAATACGACGGGAGAAGGAACTTGGAGTTGGATAATATTTTATTAATAGTCGCACAAACTGGAATGTTTATCTACAGTACTTTCACTATCATTGGTGGGCATTTCACCATTGAGAAGAACACTGTATTGGTTCTCATTACTGCTTTAGCTTCTCTTGTTCAAACCACGTGTCAAACCATTTTCGTTCTGGATGCGTCAAGGCGTAGCTGTTGCACTGCCGAGCAAATGAGGAAAAAACCTGGGCGAGAACTCGTGACCTTCTTGTTGGTCACAAATCTTGCCATGTGGGCTATAAACACTTTGGAAAAGAGTCGTGCTGATTCTCACCCCATTCAGCTCCATTTCTACGGACTCTGGGCATGGACCATTATCACTCACGTTAGCATGCCATTAGCAATCTTCTATCGTTTTCATTCGACTGTTTGTCTGTGCGAGATCTGGAAGCGAGCTTATAAGATGAAGCCAACGTACATGTAGGAACGACTGAACCGCGTCGATGTGGTGCGCATATTCTAAATAATAATAAAATTAACGACGACAGGACGGGACAGTCCCTCGGTTCGTGCGGCAGCTCACTAGCGACTTTGTGAGTTCGCCTGTGTTATCGGCGGTTAGTTGCTGAAGAAGGTTAAGGAAACAGATAAAGAACAAGCTTCGAAGCTAGTCATTTGTTTGTTAACTCTTGGTTGAAAAGCGTCAGTGTAAACGTTCATGTCTGCCCAATCATTAGGATTTTGCATAGTGTAATAATATGTACTTGATATGGAGCAGTGACATGTAAAAAAATGGTGCTATTTAACACGTATGCTATGCACCTCATTCGTGACAAAGCAGATGAAAGAAGAGGAAAGGATATATCAGAAAGAGAACAAGAAAAATAACTCATTTACATGTTGAAGAAAAGAAACTTTAATAGTTATTTTATATTATAGAGACTTCCACCTCGATACCCCTTACGGATATTACTTGAAACGCACCTCCTTATTCTAACGCAGTCATCATTTTGATTATATAACTTGTAATCGGTACAAGATGTAGTGACACAAAACAAAAATGTTAATATGAAATATGCATGTGTAAAGAAAGTGTCTTCTGATGGTTAGGATAACTATGGATGTTTCTTTATTGAAATAAAACGATGCATCAAGATACCTTTGCATGGAAGTACGATGATTAGGAAATGAACCAAACAAATTGTACAAATTATAATAATAATGTATACATTCTTAACTTATAAAATAAACGTATAATCTGAGAGAAAATCAAACTAAAAAAGTGTTGGAAATGTACAAAACAAAAAAAAAAGGAGAAGAAATACTTGCTACTTATTACTCATGTACCGAAGAAAGTAAATCTATTAGTGTGCTTCAAACATATCTAAAGATACAATATGGCTACTATATTTAAACATAAGTTCTCCAATAAACCTGCATGAAGGTGTGCATGTTGTACTGTAAATGTAATTCTAATGAATATTATTTGTTTTCTTTGCAAAAAAGAAAAGAAACTAAAAAAAATAGGGAAAAGATTCTTTTCTTGATGTTATGATGAAGTTCTTAATTCTCACTGCCTACAGATCCACAATATTTTCTAGGAAAACAAGAAGACAGAAAAAACAGTGAACATTGTGTAGTTTTCAGAACAAAATGCTATGTTGTAGCAGGAATTGATTGAAACAAGAACAGAAATTATAATCCAGGGACATGCTCAGGTGAAACTAGACTTTAATGTAGCCGACATATTTGAGGTCTTCCGTAACATATCCATCAAGAACATTCCATATCTCCTTTTTGAAATATAAACATTTATAATACTTTTAGGTTAGAGTACAAATAATTTTTAAATTGGTATTTTAAATTACTATTTTGGTATTCACTTTGTGTGACCAGTTACTCGACAGATTTGCTGATTACAGTACTTCCAAGTGCACATACTGTTCGTCACCTTTTTGCTATATTTCAGTGTTGATATTTTTTTAGTTTGTTTTCATCAGGCGAAGAATATCCATAATATTTTCTGTAATAAGTGTTAAACTCAGTACTTTAACGTAGCTTACAGCATTACAGAAGTACAAAAACCACTTTATCCAAGGTTCGCAGCAATAAGTTTGGAATTAATGACTATGCTTATGAGGAAATATGTGAGAGAGGTAAATTTAACTTGAGAACCACAATGTTACGACGCACAAAGCAGTCTTATTAGGTTTTAGGGATTTCGTTTTGTATGATATATATTAGAATAATAGCCTTTCAATTCAAGATAATGCTTAGCACTTTGCGTGGGTACCTTCAATGATCACATTTGCGCTTTGTATCATCTCCTTCTATATTTATTATATGCCAAACATTAATAGTAAAGTTAGCAAAATTCAGACGATACTAAAAAAAATGATTCCATTAGGAATATTCAAGGTCTGATGAAAACAACGGATGTAAAAAGGAGATACAAACAGGAAAGATGGAAGTATGAACTTTGTGAAAGCAATTTGTACGTGTACTTGGAGATTAATCCATAGCGGCCGTTAGGTGTGTATACCGGTAGTTTATTCACTGAAATAATAGTCAATAGTAAGAAAAAGAGTCAACACCTGTAATGCCTATAAGGGCCAGAAATTAAATTAAAAAAATCAAAACCTGGAATCACGACTTACGAAGTTTGAAAAGTAAATTGGAAACGAAACCAAAAGTAAAATTTTAGAAAGACTGTAGCTAACAAGAATGGAGCACAAAAATGATGTATTAGGAAAATAAATCTATTTTGTAACTTTTTTTTCATTTAATGTGTTAGTTTTAGAATAAAACAAAAAGTGCTTATAATAAATTCGACAATAAGGATATTTTTTTCACTTTCTGAATGCGGAAAGTTGTAAAGACTATTCAGACAAATCTTTGCAAGAAAGTACAAAATTCAGGACCAGTAAGGAATTTAGGAAAAGGACCATTTTTGTATACTACGACAAAGTAAAGTTAGACTAGAAAATTAGGGTACACTTTAGTACAAGAATTTTACTTCCATGGTGGGCAGCACTATGTTTGGTAACTGTATTAGATCGAAAAGAACAGATGTTTATTAATAGTATTCTTTGAAATTGTACAACATAATATTCTAAAAGGAATAACTTTTTACAGTAGTTAAGAATCTCATTTTATTCAAAAAAGGGCTGTGAAAGGTTATCCATGATGTAAATTAGAAACATGCCCTAAACAAATTTGCTGTTGTAGTAGTACATATTGCTTACATACATAATGCTAGCAACTGTTTGTGTTATAAATAAAAACATACTTCTTTCAAGAAATGGGAGCAAATACAGTTTATGATACAGTTCTAAGGTCTATGCTATTAGATGCACAGATACGTAATCGAAAATAAAAAATTTAAAAGATATCATCTAGCTATAACATTTTAATTGTGCTTTCCAGAATCTAATCAGACACATTTGAATAATTGGTTTAATAACAAAGAAATAATTTCACTCATACTCTAACCTGCTAAATGAACCCAGTATTTTTAATGAAAAGAATACGTTAAGCATGATGGTTGCACTTCAGAGATTAAATTTCTTTGAAAAGAAGTACGAGTATTTGTCTTTTTAATATTTCACCAATCAATATTTATCAAAAATATAAATAAGAATACAACTTAAAAGCGATGTATTTAATATGAAGCGCCTTTTGTGTTATAATGTAGCCTATATCGTTGTAATAATTATGTAGGTGTAACTTAAGGTGCAAATAAATGCCTCTCCGTTTAATTCTGTGTTTGTTCTGACAAAAAAAAAATAACACAACATACGAAGAGATCACTAACAACATTTTCCAGTTGCAACTATTATAATGTAATTTCTACTATATCATATCGGCATTTATTTTTCACACTTTCCTGGAAGGGAAAAAGGCTTGAAGTAGCCTGCATGTTGTAATTCTCGCAAACTAGGTAATGTTTTGAATTAATCCTCGATGTGGTAACGTTTATGTCAATACCATTTTGAGTCACGCTTGTAAAGTTAAGTCTGAAATTTCTATATTGAAATATGTTTTAGAAATGGAAAGAAAATTGTATATATGTACTTAAATATTCTTCGTTCTGCTTTCTGCCATGCAATTTGCTAAAGTTTAAAATGGTGCACATAATGATGTATTTTGATATGGTTTCTTCTATTTCAAAATTTGAAATCGCCTTTCTTTTTATATTATTATCGTGTAAACTATTATCATATTTGTAATTTGCCTTTCTTGTTATTTTTAATATGTAAAAACAGTGGTAGCATTCAAAATAGTTATGTCTTTTTCATCCATCGAACTAGAAAATACAGGAATCAGCCCTGTTACGTATAAATGTGCCGAAGAATATAGCCCAAAACATTAAATTTCATTGATGTACACATGTCAACAGCGTACGCACAGGAAATGCAATTTCGTTAAAGGGAAGCAATTCACAGTCGTACTCAGGTGATCTATATATAAGCTTCGCCGCCTTGATTTACAGTGGCTGCATATTCTGGATAGGTAACTGCCAGTCTTGTTTCTAGTTCCATGGTGGTTTTTGTTCTTTGGGAGAGTGTAGATTTTAGAATTCACTTTTCTTTCTTTGAGCATTTTTTTTTTTTTCATCTGAAATATTACGAAACTTTGGTTTGCTTCCTGTTGAAGTGCGAGAATTGAACTCATGACTGAGGTGGACCTTGCATAATACTTGACTGACAATTTTTGGATCACTTGCAATTTAAATCTCGTTATATTGTATTAGCAAGAAACAAACAAAATATAATCTTTTTCGCTTCTAGATATTTTAAGTAGATAAAGGACCAAAAAAACAAACAAAAACAAACATAAATATTGATTATTTTATACTTAAAGAATAAATAGTAGCTAGTTCAATTATTTTTATACGTTTGAAGTCGTTTCGTCACACTAAGAATAAATATAATTACCGCTGATTATCAAAACAAAACAAATTCAGTCAGTTTTGTTGAATATGTATAAAAAAAAGAGGTGTGTGTATTTGTTGTATATTTATGTAAATAGTTTTGTAATATAATAATTGTATTAAGACTTCTGTATGTGATGTAGATCTGGTGCCTATCACCAGAGCGATTATTTGTAATACTTCTTTAACAAAAAGTACTCTTTATACTTGTTTCATATTATTATTATATACGCCTTTTGCTCAATGTTTCATTTTTATTCGTATGTATACATATGTGTATATAATTGTAGAAATCCATAACATTATAAATGTCATTTACACTTTTCTGTTCATCGTTACATTTAACAAAGAAAAGGAGGAAGAAAAGTTGTAATGCATGTATTCATATGACTGAAAAACTTTAAATAAATTTTTTACTAAAAAATACTTTCTCTTCGTTTTTGGTTTTATCTCACATGAAAAAATATATATAAGAGGATTTTGAAATCTATTTTCGGATTAACTTGAGATACCGCCTCGGAAGACGAATCCCTCTTCTCGAAAAATAATTGGAGCTACTCCATTGTAAGCACCTCATGACCCTTATACTTGTAACTTTTTTCATGCTTGGTGTAATCTTACCTAATCTGACCAGCTACCTAAGCATTAGCTAACGTAGCATACTGAATTTGAAGCCAAAAAATGAAATTACTTTTAAAAAAAACTTAAGTACAAGGGGCACAAAGTGCTTACAATCCAACAGACCCCAATGATATTGAATTCCTTTGTTAGTGAATCAAGTCATGAAGCCCAATTGAAAACAACTGAAAATTACTAATTTAACTTTAGTTAACCTAATCTTTGCTGGTTTGAACAATTCGGGAGGATCTTAAAGCGCTGCAAATAAATAAAAATAGATTGTTTGTCCAAAGCAATAAGTTTGTTTCACTACTTGTAACATTAACTAACCTAGTACTGTATAAATCGTTGATGAACAAAGAGCTCTGAACCACTCCGAATAAACTTAAATCTTTCAGTCAAAATAACTAGGTAGATTGTTAAAAGCATTTCATAGTCCCGTAAGCTAATTATGTTATTAAAAGCAGTTCTACAGGTTATTCGAGTAAATTTGACATAAAGAAGAAAATGTAAACATCTTACCAGATTGTGGGACAGTTTGAAAACAAATAAATATACGTACAGTGTACAACGAAGAAAAAATTGCAGCTATAATTTTACCAGAGGTATCACTGAAAATCTACAATAACACAAATTCCAAAGTAGATGATCGCTTTTAAAATGCAGAAATCGAGAACATTAAAACGTTTATATAAGAAAACCATAACAACGTTGTCAACATAGTCTCGAAACAATAAGTTCATTATTAACTATCGTATTGTTGTTTCCAAAGTTGGTAAAACAAAATTTATATAACTTTTAATAGATACATTCTATAGTCATTCACTTACATATATTATAATTAGTAACCATACCTAGATTTTCAAGCTGAACCCCTGACTGAAGTTTTTCCTCAGTCACGCCAAGCTAAAGCCAGGATGGTATCTTCAAACTCCTGGTCAACTCCTCACATCCTCTCCTATATCTCATCCCGGCCTAAAGGTCACAGATATGTTCAAATGAATTCAGTGGATAAATAAACAACCAAAAGTTGAATTCTTCCGAATCAGACTTTGTTACAGCACCTCAACCTTGTTTCTCACCTCCGAATCAGCAGCTTGAGTTTTCCTGATACTATTGGTGATACACGAAGTTTCCTATTGTAATCTTGATTGATGCAAAACGAAAAGTGCGTCAATGTTACCACAGTTTGATTTTACTGTTTCTCTATACTTAAACTTCAAAATTTATCTTTTCAATTACCCTTTTCCCTTCACGTTACTAACTTATAAATAATATATGAGCGTACATAGGACAAAAAATGGAATTTTCTTATTTTTCCTGACAATCTCTAGATATTTCTACAACCACAATATTGAAGAAAATATATAAATATGAAAATGAACGCTTGGCGAAAGATTTAACTACAGTAAACCAGTCACTGTAGTTAAAATACTTGGGCGTTATAGCAGCCTCGCTGCTTCTAAAACAGAAAAGAAAATGTAATGTAAGATTTAAAACACACAGGGTACTCACGAATATGGAGACTTTGTGCAAACTTTCCCTTTTCGTAGAAAAAGAAGAATAAAATAATTTTTCGGCGATAGGCGATAATACTGCTCTAAATCTTCCTCTGCGGATCACAACAGTATAAACAAAGATTTGTGTCAAGTAAAGTTTTCTGCATAATGTTTCGGTAAATAAAAGCCAATATTGAGAATTGTTTACGATCACCACGTACATTTCAGCGACATGATTAAAAAACACAAGTCTAGGGACACCGAATAAATAAATCATTTTGAAACTTCTGATGATACTGAGTGATCAGGCGCTTTCCGGTTTAGCGATATGATTGCAAAGTATAGATATACAGATACTCAGCAGAGATATGAAGATGTTAAGCAAGGCGACCGAATGCTTTGATTCTCTAGCCAACAGATTCTCTTCATTCTCTTTACCTCCTTTCACCCTACGTGTTTTTAAATCAAGACATTGGTTGCATACAGATTGTTTACTGAGGAATGCAATTGAATATATGGTTGAGTGAAAGAGAGGAAGAAGAAGAAGAAGACTAATCTAACTCCTTGGCAGTATAAAGGAAAGTAAATAGTATTTTGAAATAAAAAGCAAAGGACAAAATCGGGATAAATGGAGAAGACTGAGCTTGGTTTGTAGAACATGCCGCTTTCGGCGGAACGGTAATGTTGACCTGGTTTTTGTACACAGGCAGTTCATATATTATTTCTCATAATACGTTTAAAGGTGTCTAAAATATTCCGATTTCCAGTATAAATAATACACATTAGGCCGCCATTTTGTGACGCATTTTAGATGGTGCTCCCATAGTTTAATTTTGTCTAATTTTGGATATTATATGTTAATACGGAATACTTTCTGAGTTAAGTGCAACTTTTAAACCTTCTGTTACAATTCTTTCCCGGTTAGGTCACTTCTTTCCTTACTTTTCCTTGACTATATTGTAAATGAAAAGAACATTTTGGTAAACTTTATTATGGAAACTTCTTGGCCGCTACGACATTACCCTCGCGACTCCCGAGGCCAGCAGATATCGCACACCGGCAATAATGTCACAACTAAAAAATATTTACATATACGGACTCCTGAAACTACATTCTATAGGGCAATATGACTCATAACCGTATCTGTTCTACAAGTCACGTGAAAGCGCTATTGTCAGTATTCCATAACCCCAGTAAAATATCTGTATCCGTCCTTAATACTGATACTACTTTATAGTGAAAGGGACCATAGGAAACCTTGAAATTATTAAGAAAATTAACTTATCCACGAAATAATTTTCATCGAATTGTGGATACTTTTATCGTCCACTGTAAAGTAAAAGATATTCCCTGTGCGATGAGCACTTTCTCGACCTATGGAACGAACTGAGGTGGAATGATCAGTCCCACGCCCGACCGCATTTACCTCCCAAGGTGCCCAGGAAGAGTACCAAGGAGACACTCTGTACATACTTGAGATATGGATTATTAGATATTTCTTGGATTATTTCTTCTCAATTTCATAGTCCAATAACTGGTCTCAACAACCGATAGAGCCTAGGCCTATATCATGAACGCTTGGAAATTGGAATTGTGCATCATTATTAATAAATCTGGCTTGATCTACGGGATCTACGTGAAACTTCATTTATCGGAACAATTGCACTCTACACATTTTCTCCTCTGTTCATAATCAAGATATTCAAAGACTTGATCGTACTGGATGAAATGTATTGGTGGTTCGCATTCTCTCCCTCTGCTTTTCAAACTGAGAGGTGGAATAACAAGCCGGAGATTGCGGGATACACATTTACATTATGATTAGCAATGTGTTGGGAAGTTCTCTATAACTAGCTTACTTGATGCAACATTTTTGAGAGGAAGTAGGAAATCTAAATCATTGTTGATGACTACATAATCATGTTAAGATAAAATTATCATAATTGAAACAAAATAAGTCGATAATTAATTACTAACATAGTACATGCATGCGTTTTCCCTTCCTTTTCATCTTGTATTTGTTCATTTCCTTAAGCGGGTGTTTTTGTTGCATGTTTTAACAGCCTTTGAAAACACGGAAGCTGAAAATATTCCAGATGTGCATGTTTTTCGATTGGGAAGGACAGCACAGGACATATACGCCCCCTCCACATACACACAGCGTGTAGGGGGGTAGAAGGAGGGAGATCTTGTGCAAAGTAAAATTGACTTGCTTCAAGTCCGTGGGTACCAACACTATGGCCACTGAAACGTGGCAACCGTGCTTTCAAATAGGGGGTGCGTATTGATCTGACGAAACGCAGACCACGTGACACTCGTATAATGCTTTTTCTCCCTCTGTGCAGGAGGGCAACTACCCTTTCGTTTGTTGTTATTCATTCCCCCTCTCCCCGCGACTTCTTTTCCCATTGATGAGAGCCATCTGACGCATGAGCGTCGAACTACGTGACAATTTGAGAAAAGATGGGCTGTACGTGTTCATTGTAGTTATCTGTTTTCTTGACAGATGGCTCTCGTGCATTGAGGTAAATAAAAACACTGCTTTTAAAATTTTAATTCGGTACTATTTTCGTTCTACTACAATAAAGTTTGATATGTTGAGACACAAATTTGTTCAAACAACAACAAATCTATTTTCCCATACGACATATTGCAGGTAGTTTTCACTGCAGCTCATGAAAGCTATTTAGAATATCATCATCGAACAATTTTACACTTCCCTCTCACCTAGCTGAAACTTTGGCAACCTATTTGAACTATAACATTGTTATACAAAATAATTATAAAGAAATATTACAAATGGTTTGTTGATTATGATTTCGAATTTATTTACTTTGAATTTATTTTATTTTAAGGCCTTTAGGCAACTCTGGTTCAGGCCGTATGGATGAGGATGGGATGTATTGGTGGAATGAAGAAAGTGGGAGGAAACAGGAGTACCCCGAGAAAACCCACGCACACGGTGTTTGTCCACCACGAAGTCCACATGGCATGAACAGGGATCGATCCGACGACCCCTAGCACCAGAGGTGAGCGCTCTACCAACTGAGCCACCTGGCCCCTAA
>JAGDQP010017072.1:274-39323 GCA_022664845.1 Lepisma saccharinum
ATATATATATATATATATATATATATATATATATATATATATATATAATTGACCAACACGCGAGAAAGTGTGGTACGCAGCTTGGAGAGGTGATTACATCCACGTGAGATAAAGTGAGTGACTAACTATATATTGCTTCTGCGTTTGGCGAGCGGCATCTGAAGTAGAAATTGATCCATTTGCTATCAGAACTATGTACTTTAAACTTTGAACATTGTTATCATAACGAGAAAAATGTACTTAGCTGCAATGTGGACCTGTATTCATCTCGTGTGAAACCGCACATCTCTATTTGAGGTCTTCTATATGTACACATGTATTTGCGTGTCTACAACCATTGATTCATGAAACTCGTGGGTGGGACTTCTTTGTGGATGCTCAGTCAACACGAGATGGGCTTTATTGCATGAGTTCTCACATTTTTTCGTCGTTTCTGAAGGGAGAGAATAGGAGGGGAAAGCATCTTGCACCTAATGTATACTTGAGTAGATGTTGGCACGTATCTACTGAGATGGTCACGCCGTATAAAGGACAGAAAAAGCTGTGGATGGGATAGCTTGAGCTTCTGACCAAAATGTCTGGCAACACGAAAACTATTGTTCTTAATTCTTTAACAGTATCTTTTACAGTGCTGTCAGTTGGCGGGATTTTGCAAGGTCTAGCGGGATTTTTCATACTAAAACGGGAATTCAAGCATGATGTCAACTTACAACGCAAAGTGATTGTCATTTCAGTTTTGTTAAAACATTTTATCGTCGCGTTGAAAGCAGAAGGGAAGTGAAGTATTTTTAATATAACGTGCGCCCGTCTGCCTTGAAGGCAACGCTCACACGTGTGTGTAACTGTGTATGTGGAAGTTATGGAACCCCAGAATTTCTATCGATTTTTATTGATACGAGTTCGGCGGGATTTTATAGAGCTCCCGGGAATTCTTGAATAGTTGGAAGGGAATTCGGTTTTAGAAAAACTTATAGCACTGGTTATAAAGTGACACATGAAATATTAATACGGTTCCGTACCTTTTAATATACTTCCTAATCTGGTTGCGTTCGTGTAATCTCGTGGTTGTGTTACCGGTAATTATTTTACATGAATCATCATTATCTTTTTTATATATAAATATTTAACCTTATTAAATTACATAAATGTGTAAACAAATGTAATACATAACAATATATCGATTTTCTGAGATAAAATAATATATTGCAGTACTTAACATTAGTTTTTAATTCACTGTTTAATATCCCGTAACGTTTCACAAAATGATAACGATGCTTTTCCAGTATGTCAGCACCGACTGCTTGCCTTGTGTAAAAAACCACGCTTCGCCACTGGTAAGTACATATAAACATTTTATTTTGGTTTTCTATCTTGCATAATATAATTTTCTACGGCTAGGGGGGGGGGGAGATCGCCCTCCATAGCCCTCCCTGATGGATGCCCTTGATTCCTGTCCTTCTTTTGGAATTAATGTCGAAATTGTTTTACTTATTGTATACTACATATACATTGATAGGTTCCAACAAACATTAACTCACAGTAAGTGCAGTACAGAAGTTTGCATTTTTCATATTTTCAACCCTGTTTAAGTTAGCATCAATTTATTTTGTATTTGCAACGTATATAGACATACGTATAATTCAAATACAATGCATATTTCATTTAAATGCATTCTACCTGTTTTGTTTAAACCTTTTATAAATTAATACATTTACAAGCAACATTTATAGTCATCCCACAATTTCTTTTGATACAATTTTTTTTAAGTTGTGGAGTTTGATACTGGCACTCTTGAAGAATGACTCCATTAAGCCATTGTTAGGAGTGATTTTATTGCAAGCGTGCGTTGCTTGCGATTTCCATGAGTAGCCAATTGAAGCACGTGTTATATATACGTAGAACACGCAAGGAAACACGTGTTTCAATTGGCTACTCACCCAAATCGCAGGCAAGGCAAAGCAGCAATGTACACTTACA
The DNA here is from genome assembly GCA_022664845.1 of Lepisma saccharinum. NCBI lineage: Eukaryota > Metazoa > Arthropoda > Insecta > Zygentoma > Lepismatidae > Lepisma > Lepisma saccharinum. Next base: position 2,252 of record JAGDQP010017072.1, read on the forward strand.
AGAAAAGCAGCCCTTAGTCTCAAGTAATGGTTTATAACACTGTTAAGACCATAGATTTTGGTATTAATATTTACATCGTTTAAATTATTCTTCGCCCTTGTCTCATAATTATGAAAATTTGAGTTTTTCGTAAAGTGAATATTTGTATAAATAGCTTTAGTATATAATTTGAAACATGTGAACGTTTTCCATATTGTCCATCATAATCTGGTATCTATAACTAATTTCGACGCTGAATAGTAGTATGTAAAACTGCAAATAATTGCCTTAATTGCATTTTTATGAATTGGTACTTTGTTATATTGAGTGGTGTTAAATCGTAAGATGGAGAGAAAAGTACAGTAATCATATATCTTTCCATAGTAAATAATTCTTTTCTCGGTAACTGAACTGTTAAAATTTTAGATAGAACAGAATTGAATAGAAATTTATTCGTTTGTGTGGCACATATAGATCGTGACATGCTATACGAAACACTCATCAATGAGACAGACCCATGAGGAAAACTCGGTGGGCCTCCGGTGGCCCGCCTTCGTGGTTGGTGGGCCACCGGCGGCCCGCCGAGTTTTCCTCATGCAGAGGATGATATTTAATTTTAAAATTACACACAATTTACATCACTTTAAATTATTACATATTTCATAGTGAGTCATCACTCAAATAATAATTAACAGCATAATAGCTTAGCTATTTATCAACAAACTGAAGATCTCAGATTTAAATTAATTAATACTTTCCTTACTTTTCAGGTAATTGGCTAGTTTATTGTACAACCTAGTACACAACGAGAAAACACTGCAAAGAGTAGCTGTGAAATTTTGTCTTTCTACAAATACGTTTCTATTTTGCCGTGTATGATAAGTGTGTATATTTTGTTGTATAAGTAAATAAGTTACTATTTTTCTTTCTAAATATTATGCCCTTATAAATATATAGGCATGGAACTGCTAGAATATTTTCTAGATCTAAACACATCGTTACATGATGACCTCAGGCTCATGTTAAAAATAATTCTAGCAACTTTCTTTTGTATACGAAAAGTATTAACACTACCATGGAATGCATTCAAAATATTATTGCAAAGCTGATAAGAGCATGGAATTTTGCATAATACAATCAGAGCAGAGTTTATCGAGAGACTGTACCTTGTAATCTATATATATGATAAAGCAGATACCATTCATTTTTTTTATTAAGTTCAAAAATTTGATCATCCTATTTTGGCTTTTCGTTTATAGTTACACCTAATGATTTACTTCTAGAAGTATCCCAAACTTAATGCATTTATTATTAGTGGGGAAATATAAACTAATGGTGAGAGAGATGAAAATATAGGATTGTTTTATTTATCTGCATTTATATTCAGACTGTTTATTGAAGCCTATTCCATTAATCTTGCAATCATTGATTTTAAGTCACTTTCTGCTTCCAGGTGAGTATTTCCAGTTACTAAGACGTTTACATCATCAGCGTACAAAACAACATTTTCTGAATCTATAAATTGGGATAAATCATTTAAATACAATAGAAATAACATAGGTCCTAAGATGGAACCCTGAGAAATAGCCTTGTTAATTTCAACCACTTAGGAATGGAATGTCAAGCTTCTCTTATTAATGTCCTAGATATTTGTACTACCTGCTTTCTATTACTTAATAATTACTGAGTGCCCTAACCGACACGACTATCAAGACGGCTTCTATTACTAAAGTACGATAATAATCAATCATATGACATACCTCTTATTCCGTACGAACATAATTTCTTTAATGAAGTTGTTATGCACGTTGTCAAATGCCTTAGAAAAATCTATAAATAAACCTAGATTTAAGGTATCTGAAACTTTTTTTTTTTATAAAGTCAAACAATGCAGTATCGATGGATCTTTATCTTCTGAAAGCCATGTTGGCAGAGGGAAATCAACTTGGGTGAAGATAGAAAGTTACTTAAACGTGCCAAAATTGCGTATTCAAATATTTTTTAAAATATTGATAAAATAGAAATGGGAGGATAATTTTGCATATCTGTACTACTTCCTTTCTTGTGTAAAGGTATAACCTTAACAATTTTTAGACTGTTTGAGAAAATATGTGACTCAAAAGAGCTATTTATAAAATAACAACGCTGGTCTCCAATTAAATGTATAAACCTTTTAATAACAATAGACGGAATTTCATCCAGACCTAATGAATTTGTGTTGGACAGCTTCTGAATATGAGTGTATAGCTATTACTGTAGGTGATGCTTGGATTATTACTTGTTTCACTTGTTCATTTCAATTAAGATATTAATCGATAATTACTTCTAAGTACTTAATCTTAGAGACTTTCCAACTCAATATGGAAATAAATAGTTTTTCTTATATTTTTATTTTTATTTTAGTTCTGGGCTTATGAAATAGTACGTATTTTGTTTTCTTTGTATTTATACCATTTGGTTTTCATTCATTCAAATTTTCATGGGATTCAGGTCAAAATCCATCATTCTATATATTTCGTCATGGAAAGAGGCCATTGGGAAGACCGAGACGTCGTTGGGAGGACAATATTAGAAGAGATCTTCGAGAAATAGGTGTTCGTGATGAAAATTGGCTTGATATTGCCCAGGATAGAATCCAATGGCGAACTTTTGTTACTGCGGCGATGAACTTGCGAGTTCCATAAGCCATAGAGTTAGTTAGTTAGTTAAGGCTGCTGCACATAATAATGATAAATCGTCAGCATACACATATAATTATCCACTCCACTTATATCATTAATATATGATTGGTTAGGATCAGTACTGGTTCCAAAACAGAGCCCCTAGGTACACCGTAGTTAACTGTCATCTTGATCCTAAATTTATTAGTAACAAAAACAAATTGTTGTCTGCCGTTGAAACCAATTAAACGGTGTTCCACGTATACCGTAGTCGTGTAATTTTTGCATCAAAATACTGACTTACAGTATCGAATGCCTTTCCAACATCAATAAATAAGGCTGCAGTTCTTTACCTTTATCAAGTTTGTTCGCTATTTTAATAACAAATTATATTACCGCATATTGTGTCCTGATCCTTGACAAAACTCGTATTGATGTGCATAAGAGTTTATCTTGGCTAAATATGCCTTTAATTGATGATACATAATCATGTCTTCTAATTTTATTAAAGATTAAATCACCTAAACATGGACTCCGTGGATTATTACCCACTAGACTTATAATTTATTCTCCTTCAAAAAGCACCAGAGCTGTTATTTGTTCTCTCCAATCGAAGTACAGTTGTAAAAACAGAAGATAAATTACAAACAATCAATGAAAATAAATGTAAAATTTTTAATTAGAAAGTAGTAGATATGTTTGCATTTCTTCTAGATTTTCAAGGAATGAAGAATACAAACGCTCTTGTTCGTATTTGCAACTAGGTAATTCTACACTACTAATCAACCACTAACCAATATTACTAGTCAAAAATTAACTCAAAATGTGTGTATATATCATCATATTCAGCCGTTTTCTATCCACTGCTGGATGAAGGCCTCCCCCTTTTCTTTCCACATATCTCGGTCTGCTGATATCCTCATCCATGTAGCTCCTGAAAAACGCTTGATTTCATCTACCCATCTTACATTTGGACGTCGTCTCGGTCGTTTCTTTTCTCTAGGAATCCACTGTAGTACATTTGTCGTCCACCTTCCATCTGTTCGTCTAGCTATGTGACCGACCCATCTCCACTTCATCTTCTTCGCAGTCTTGATTACATCCTCTACCTTTGTTTGTGCGCGAATCCATTCATTTCTCTTCCTGTCCCTCCTGGTTATTCCTAGCATGCACCTCTCCATTACTCTTTGTGTGACTCTCAATCTTTGAGTCGTTTGCGCATTCAATGTCCAAGTTTCGCACCCGTACATCATTACAGGTAAGACACATTGATTATAAACTTTACGCTTCAGACACATTGGAAATTTGCTTTTGAAAATAAAGTGTAGTCTTCCAAAAGAACTCCACGCCATTTTACATATTCTATTTATTTCATCAGTCAACTTGGCATTCGATGTTTTAAGCTGGCCTAAATAAACATACTCATCAACTATGCCTATTGCCTCTCCGTTAATCTTCACTTCCTTCTTTGCAGCATGTTGGTTGTACATTACTTTTGTTTTACTTAAATTCATTTTAAGGCCTATTTTTGAACTATCGTTACTCAGTTCTTCCATTCTGGTTTGTAGTTCTTCTGCACTTGAAGCAAACAGGACTATATCATCAGCGAACCGTAGGTGATGAAGATATTCGCCATTAATTTTAATTCCAACTTCATCCCAGTTTAAATTCTGGAACACTCTCTCCAGGACCGCACAAAACAGTTTTGGAGAAATTGACTCTCCTTGCCTTACCCCTTTTCCAACTTTAAATTTTTCACTCTCTTGATGCAGTCTAATGACAGAAGTGTCAGTCGAGTAAAAGTTTTGCAGTAACTTGATGTATGCACTTTCGATGCCTTGATGTTCAAGTGATTTAAGTACTGCTGACAAGGAGACCGAATCGAAAGCTTTTTCAAAATCTATGAATCCCAAACATAGTGGAAGTTCATATTCATTAGTCCTTTCCATAACTTCATTCAATGTTTGTATGTGGTCCATTGTGCTAAATCCACGACGAAATCCGGCTTGTTCCCTTCCCTGAATATATATATATATATATATAAATCTTATGACTCTTAGAATTTGGCTCGTTGATCTTAGCAACAGGTTTCCAGAATTTGGTGGATTGTAATAAAATAAAAATTCTACTTTCGTTTAAAACTCGGATATACATATACAGTAGGAAAGCGGCAACGTTTCGCTAAAGCGTTTTCACAGCGTAGGAGAACATGGACAGAGCAGACAGGTACGGGACTTGTTCTAAGGATACGCTATTTTGCCAACTGATGCTGGGTAACAGTATGGCCAGATTATAGAGGGGGGAGAATGACTAGATGGGTCGGAGAAAACACCAAATGGAGAAGGAAGTGCGGAGGTTGCTAGGAGTAAGTAAGGGCCTTACTAAAGAAAAAAGAGGGTAAAGAGGTAAAGGGGAGGAGTATTAACAATAATAATAAAAAGATGGAAAGGAAAAGGTGAAAATAAAGAAACAAAATAGAAAATAGAATAAAAGTGCAACTAGAGACAGAACGTAGAAGAGAATGGAAGAAGAAGAAGAAAAAACTGCGCTGCAAGGAGCTACATGCAGTTAAGCTCGGGTTCATGGTTGGCGGAAAGAGTAGAGATGTACGTCTGCTCTTTCTAAATGTGGCAGGTGAGTCAGGATTCAGAATTTTCAGGATTCTAACTCGAAAGGTTTCGTCAAAGGTTCAGCCATGGTAAGAAGTGTGTTCAGAAATGAGGAGGTGCAGAAGTCGTAATTTGGAGGAGTAGCGATGGTTGTTGATGCGGATTGTTAGACATGTTTGAGTTTCTTCAACGTAGAAGGCGAAACATAGGTTACAGAATAGGATGTCTGGTTACATAGGCTACAGAATAGGATGTCTGGTTACATAGGCTACAGATTAGATAAGATAAAATGAATTGTATGGGCGGTAACAACATAGGCAACAGAATATGATTACAACTTTCCTTGATGTGGATGTCTGGTTCAAGTACAATCGACTTGAGACAGGCGTTCACATCAAGCCTACCAAGAATATGCAATATCTCCATTTCAACAGCTCCGATCCATACCATACCAAACGCTCTCTCCCATACGTTCTTGCTGTCCGGGGCTTCCACATCTGCTCCTTTGAAGACCTACTTCAAAATTATTTCAATGCCCTCTTCTCAGCTTTCACTGACCGTGGATATCCCAAACACCTCATCTACAAATAACTGGACCGTGCTAGAAATCACCCTAACTCCAAACGTCCTTCCCGCGAAGCTCCCTCCGCTCCCAATCTTCTCACCCAGTACCACCCCAGGTTTCAGGCCCTACAAAAGCTCCTCAAACTGGTGCACCCCATACTGACTGCGTCATCTGAAACTGAAAGAGTTTTCCCGTCGTGCCTCAAAATAGTCTACGGCAGATCTCAGAATCTCAGCACGATTCTCACCAGAACTAGACCAACGGCCACCTCCCTCAAAACCTGGCAAGTGCAATAGACCCCGCTGCAGAACCTGTCCTATTTTTTTACCCTAGTCTGATATTCGAACATTCTGTCACTCGCAAGAAGTGCTCTTTCCGATACTACAGCAGTTGCATATCTTCCAACCTCATTTATCTCCTACTCTATAACCAACGTTCCGCCTTCTACGTTGGAGGAACTCAAACTTCTCTAACAATACTCATCGACAGCCATCGCTACTACTCCAACTCAGAACTTCTGCACCTCCCCAGACCTGAACACACTTCTTACCACGACTGCCCCTTTCGGGTCAGCATCCAAGAAAATTCTGAATCCTGACTCACCTGCCAGAGCTAGAAAGAGATGGGAGCAGACATACGTACATCTCTATCCTTTCCGCCAATGAACCCGGGCTCAACTGCATATAACTTCCTGCAGTGCAGTTTCTTCTTCTTCTTCTTCTTCTTCTTCTTCTTCTTCCATTCTCTTCTTAGTTCCGTTTCTAGTTACACTTTTATTCTATTTTACTATATTGTTTCTTTATTCTACTCCTTTCCCCTTCATCTTTATTATTATTATTATTATTATTTTATTATTTCCCAGTCTCCTCTGATTCTTTACCCTCTTTTTTCTCTAATAAGACCCTTACCTACTACTAACAACCTCCGCACTTTCTTCTCCATTTGGTGTTTTCTCATATTTATCTAGTCATTTTCCCGCCTCCATAACCTGGCCACACTGTTACCCAGCATCAGTTGCAACATAGCGTCTCCTTATCACAAGTCCCGTACCAGTCCGCTTTGTCCATTTTCTCTCTTACGATGTGAAAACGCTTTTGCGAAACGTTGCCACTTTCTTACTGTGTGAAGTTCGTGTACGTCTTATGAATACATATTTTAATAATGAATTAACTTTCTTCAAAAACGCTGTGTCTTCTTTACGTAGTCCATAGAACTGTAAGCAGTTCCCAGTTGCGTTCGCTTTTATTTGAAGGAGACGTTTGCTGTTTTCGGTTAAAGTCTATTTCCACCAGGAAATATTGTTAATTAGAGAAGAAAAAATGTCCTTCAACTCGCGCTGCTAACTTTGGTAAGCCAAAGATAAACTCCATTAGTTTTTTTTAAATTCGGACATTCACTTCCACTTGTTTTTATTTCTTTGAGTGAGAATATCAACCTACAAAGTAATAACGCTTCTCTGATCTCCTTCTTCAATTTCCTCTCCTGATTCTTTCTCTTTATTAAGATTATTTCTCAAGTGTGTTAGAATGATCTTTATGATAGAAAATTCCTTAAAAATGTTTATCTATATAAATGACTATAGCTATTTTCCGAAGTGGCCACTGAATTAATGTACTCTACGGATATTTTTATCTCAGGCCACTGAAGGTCAAAATTCTAGCCTATTTTTACCGAAGAAAATTTATCGCTTCCATCAAAATCACTTTTCTAAGTAAGAAGTGCATCTCTCATAGAAGTTTATAAGGCATGTCTCTCAAAATCAGTTTTATTTACATAAAGAAACAGTTTTTCCTTGCAAAGCTGAGGTATAAACCTGTTACTCTGGGATTATCTTCATCTTCTATTCTTCATATTTCAGTGCCAGTTCTGAATGTGAACTTGAATTTCTTTCGAAAATAGGGAAAATCTGAAGGCTATCGTGAACAAGTAAATGTAACAGTTCATTCGGAGTTTTGTTTTTATCTCTGAATAATTTTCTTCAAGAATTTTTCTACTGTGGAAGAATGTATGATTTGAGGGCATTGCAAGTTAAATTAATTCTTTATATAGATAGTTGTCGACTTCATGTGGTACTTTGAGCTGAAATTTTCTTGTACTTGGTGCCTGCAAAATCACTATGTTCTTTAATATTTTATACTCTTTCAGTAAAAATATGTGTAGATTTTGATGACAGTCATTCATTTCTATATGAAAAGGAAGTTGATCAACACCATTCTGACCCAGACACAAGAAGATCAGTATTCCCCACCAAACCTAGATTAGTTTCTCAGCATCATCCTAATCTTAGAAACATCTTAGTCCGTACGAATACTTCCTCGCCACTACCCCAAACCGGCGCCCATATATGTAAGAGATCCAGATGTAGAACCTGCTTCATTTTCATCACTTCTGCCATAGTCACTATCAATACTGTTAGTGGCCGGTACACCCTAAATTCCAAGGGTACATGCCACACCTCTAATGTAATATACATCCTAACCTGCAAATTCTGTGATGTTTTTTATGTAGGAGAAACAGGTGGACATCTTAGCGCTCGTGTTAGTAACTATCGACACTTTTGCACTATTAACAAACCAAATGCCCCAGTCTCCTTACACACCCAGTCATACAATACCAATTTTGATATATATTTTCTTGTTGCCATAGTACACACATCGCCCCATACAACCAGCACCTCAACACGCCGTCTGTGGGAGGCAGCATATATTCATGGCTTGAGCGCAAAAATGAATCCTGGCCTTAACCTTCAATAACTCTAAAACCACCCCTTTGCTCTGCATTTTCAACAAATTTCCTTCCTCGATCCCCTCCCGAACTTACACGCAATACAGTTGTCAATTGTTCCAAGCTACTGAAATCTACAGGCTATACAGCAGTCAATTATTGTCCAAGCTTGATGCGTTGTCCGCTTCGTGTCGCCACTGTCTCTTCAATCTTGTGTTTATTCTGTACTTGCACGTTGTTTTCTCCTCTATACATGATTATGAGCCTACAGTGGGCTCGAAATATAGAAGTCGTCTGTGGATATTATTTTATGTGTCTGTGTTCATGTATGCAACACACAGTATAAGCTGTAAGTTACTTCCTTCCTTTTTATCGTTACTGACGATTCAAACCTTTCGGTTCTTTGTCAAAGCTAAAAACGAAAATAGGAAAATAGCAAAGAAGAAAAAGATAAGAAATACTTACCAAAAAGATGGTGTCATGGTTTTCTATGACATCTCTTTTGTAAATATTTCTTCGCTCTCTCTCTCTCTCTTTTTTTTTTTTTTTTTTATTATTTTTTTCTTAAACTATTTCGCTTTTCAAGTATTTAAGTTCTTAACCTTGACAAAGAACCAAAAGGTGTGAAATGTCACTTAGAGTTTAATTTTTGTTTAGGTTTTATTTATTTTTTATTCTTTTTATTTTTTTAATCTATTTTTTTATTTACACTGAATCACTAGAAGATTAAAACGGAAGTAGAAGGTTTGTTTCAGAACCTTTCTGCGCATCATGGAAGTTAACAAGTTATAATTAAATATTTAAAAATAATTCATAGTCTGCATCAAAGTTATTAAGCGATTGCTTCCGAGTAGCACATGCAGTATGCACATATCACATAGGTCCTATATAACCTGACGTAAGTTTCATATTTGCATCTCTCACATCAGAAACGAAAGTTCAATTTGACATCTTTCACCTTATTTCATTTAAACAGAAAGCAAACAGTTACATTTTTCACGGCAAAGTTTTAAAATCGCATAATATTTGTATGAAGTGTATTAAAATTCTTCAGCTATTCTTCTTCACCATATTTGTTTATTGCAACCGCCACCTTGTGACTTCCTATTCATATCAAGCTCTAATGTGACATGAATCATAATTAGACTGCTCCTAAACTCTCTGTTGTCCACATATCCATTTAGTTGCATTCAAGTGTAATTTTCTTTGTTTATTAAACACATACTGAGGTTTAATGGACTAAACGAAAGCTCGACTGATTTTGAAGCTTTGACATGTTCCAGGTTAGGTTTTATTTAATTTAGAACGTGGTGGGATTACAAAGTGTGATATATTTCGTTACCTATTTTAATTCTGTTATCTGTTGGGTATCATTTATTTATGAATTACATATGTATTAATATTTGCTAGGATAATATTAATAAATATACTACCAATACTAGCACGATACATAGAAATCAAACAATGTATAACAATCAGTAATTATTATACATGCGCCATAGAAACTCCTCTTTTTTAATATTATTTTCGAATCTAGAAAAGGGAAATGTTATTATAGGACTCAATAAATTAAATCCTATTGAAGAGAACTGGGCCAACACAAAAGAATAAATGTCAATAATTGATGGAAGACCAGCACAAATAGCACTTTTAGGTTACATACTATAAGTAGAGCTTTGTTATTTTCACTTTCAGCCGGATATGTGAAGTCCAATTTGTGTAATGTGAATGGTAGTCATGAAAGATGATTTTATAAGATATGTATGGAAGATGCAGCGGGACATTTCAATATAGCAATGATAGACTGCTATCTCTTATAATTAGTCGGGGAAATTTGTCATCTTATAAGCGCCAATTATGAGTGTTGTATATTGTTCAATTATGATAAAAGATAAAGATAAAGATAAAATTAATTTTATGGGCGGTAACAGCACTATGGCTTACGCCCGTCCCGATACGGGGAAGCCCCTTATCTTGGTCACGTCAAAATTTAGCTGTTAGTTAAAATAATATAAAAAGATAAAAGATGAAGATGTAGATGGTCTTCACAATCAGCCAACTGGTGTAAATGGCCAGTATAACAAGAAAGCCTGTAAATGGCCCTTCACAAGGTAAAACAAAAAAGACATTATAAAAGTTAACAGCTAAGGAGCATAATCATATATAATAAACGGTAATCATAAAAGTCTCTGCGAAAACATGTAAAATATTACCGTTTAAGTTTAGGTTTATACCTAGGTTTCCCTTTCCTGCCCACGAGATCAAACTCTATATCCATTAAGTGGTCCTGAATCATGTCTGAAGCCAAAGATGAACTTGGTTCATCGACAGTATGTGCAGACTCTTCCTGAGCTAACTGAGCAGACAAAACGTTCGTCAGAGTCTTAATGCTTGTAGTGAGAGGCGAAGTTCGAACTAACTTCGAGACTTTATACGGACTATAAGTAGTCTTAGCCCGTGGAGTTCTAGAGCTCTGCACAGGTGTTTTTTGTCCCTGACTCTGCGTCGGCATATTGCGAGGAGTCTCCGATTCTTTGGGCGGCTTCGGAGGGTCGTCATGCACATCAGACACTGTTTGTGTTGATACATTAACTGTCTGGGTACCAACCGAGACAGTTTTAACTGCTAGTCTGGCTACATGTGAAAACGCACCAGAGGGAAGGGTGCGCTGAGAATCTCTTAATCGACGTTTAGCATCACCAGCGGAGATTTTCTCTAAGACCATCAGCTCTCGAATTCGTTTTTCCTCCTGAAAAATAGGACAGTCCCGCGACCAGGCCGTGTGCTCACCCTTGCAATTAACACAGTGAGGTTTCAGTGATGTGTTCAATTATGAGTATTGCATTCTGTTCCAGTTGATAGTAATGTTGAACTTTGATTTATCTTACTCTTTGGATAGTTATGTACCGGTATTCTTGACTTGCTCTATACAAGAGTGCATATTGTATACCGGATGATAAATAAAATGAATTTAATATTTAATTGAATCTAAATAATACTTTGACCGTAAGATAAAACTTATCACACTTTATAGAAAACTTCAAGGATTTCCTCTAAATCGAACCCTCTAAACTTCAAGAATTTCCTTTAAACTTCATGATTATGTATGAATCAGATATCCTTAAGTAAGTTAGATTATTCTAAAGAGCCATGGGAGTTAACAGAAACTAAAATATAGGCAAAATACATAAAATTGTTTTAATAAAGCTTGGAGAGAAGACAAAATGTATTGTTTAACAACGTGACAGTTTTCTACGAGGAAAATGTAGCAATGAAAATTACTAAGAGCTATCGTCAAGGAATGGTAGTAAAGGTCTTTCCCTAATCAATAATGAACTAAAATGAAGGGACCTTTCTTTCTTCAGAGTTTTCTCTTAATCTTGCTAAACAAATAATGGTAAGGTAGTTAGAAGCAGAATCCTAGCGCTAAATTCCCTTTACGTTATCTGAAAGTTGTGCTCGTCGAGGAACGTCATGCATAAGACTTGGGAGGGGTTTAAATCAATGTCCCATTAGTGCAATTTCCGGATAGAAAGTTTCTCAGACTTGTAGAATACCGTATAGTGTTTACCGGTACTATAATCCAGGCAAATATCACACAAAGAAATGAAAATCCAAGCTTTCAGAGGCGATTTGATGCTTCCTTTGTCAAGAAACAAGAAAATGTATGGTACTAAGGTAAAGTAGCCAATGTCCCATTTCTTCACTATTTATCCCGCCGTCCTGATAAAACTTGGAATTGATACGTATTATCCAATTTTCTCTCCATTCTATGAAGGTATAATAATTTCTAAACGCGGTAACCAATTATTAACGATGCTGCATCACCAATTGATCTGTTGTCAATTTGTTCTGCATCACTTATTTCGTTGTCTTTTTAGAATAATTCGAAAATCTTAATTACTGACAAGGCAGTGGTTTCGACTAGAAAGAGTGAGGGAAGCTATCCATTATTTTTCATTGCTACACAGCGATTTTTCGTGTATCGGAACTAGCATAACTGATTTTCTTTGTTTGTGTCCAGATACGCCATGCTTTAATTTTCATTGGCTAAACGACGTATGATGTAACTTGGAGGAAACTAAATTATAAGCAGCTTAGCACAATTGCGATGCTTGTTACTCTAGGAATTCACTGAAAGTTTACATGATCTCCATGTTTTGTCCCGTTTCTTTTGATGTTTTAAATCTATAGTTTCTCATTTTTGTTTTCAAAAATCTGGTCACCCTATATTAAGGTAGTCTGAAAATCTACATGTTTGTGTAATAACAGCATCTGAGACATACTTACAAACGTCTGCCAAGTAAATTTATATTTTAAAAACTACTTGCTACCTTACACCACACATTTCGCTTTAACTTGACAATGAAGGGAGTAGATTCCTCCGAAAGCTTAGCCTTTCACTTCTTAGCGTGAGGTTTCCCTGGACTCTAGTTTCGTTAAGTAAAATATGTTTGAATTCTCTTTAGACATGCATAACGTAGACACCGTATTTTACGTATGTACCATATGTCCCAGAGAGGCAGAATATTTAGAAAACCAGAACAAGGGAAGATTTTTGTAGAGAGCAGATTGTCTCTACGATTTTCCCACGTCGTTTATAGATTGTGCACTGGTAGAAACCACAGCTGTCACTAGCAGGCAGAAATTTCTAATTAATAAATACAAAAACTTCTTCTTCTTCTTAAGTTCTTGTCGCAAGTGTCACAAATTTCGATATGAAATTGTAATAAGCTGATCATAAGCTGATAAGCTGATCATGTAAAAGTTTTTTTTTCAATGGTCGCAAGATGAAATTTGGCTTTTCTGTATCTCATGAGAATCAGATTTAAATAGCCAATCTCATTTTCAAAAGACAATATAAAAACAGTTTTGTAAGTCGCTGAATGAATGAATCAAGTGACCGTAATGAAAAAAACTTAAGCAAATAATAAAAAAAAAAAAAACAACTAAACAATGAAGAACAAAGCGTTTACTTTTGTCCGACAAATGGCGTTTTTAGTAGCTATGATGGAAATCATTGCCAGAAGTTAAAAAAAAAAAAAAAAAAATTAGAGAATATTATGATGAAACCTTGCATGGGTGAAAGAGAAGAAATAGATACCACCATACGGAACTTTATTCCTGATTCACGAGATATTGTGGATAGTTGAAATATTTTGTATTATTATGTTGGAGTTTTATTGGTAGAAATTATTGCCAGTCTTTTGAGTACAACATACGTTTGAGTTCCAGCAGATTAAGTTGACAAACTCATGTGGGAATAGGTTGATTCATGATGAACGGATAGAATGTATACAGCAAAAGTCCGTTTAAAACACCTATAAGTGACTTTATAAACACATATAACAACAATTTTCTTATATCCAAGCTCCTCACAGTACTTGCTTTCTAGAAATAGAAGTTCTTCAACAGTTTCATCAAAGTTTACTTTAAGGTCTTTGATTTTGTTATGTTCAGTCATGAAAAGAGACAGACCGTAGAGATATCTGAGATATTGTCCTGTTCTCCGTAATTGGTCTTCATTGTGTTCAGTTTCCAGAAATTTTCCTAGCTGTGTTGTTGCAACAGGTAGGGTAAGATACAGACAGCTCTAATATAGTAGAATGTTTAGATCTGGCAAAAACTTATAAGACAGCTCTTTTCTTCAATTAACTATTAATAACGTCTTTCATATTTCTTTCTACTTCTTATCTCAGATAAAAACGATCTAAATGATAGTCTTATTATGGAGGCTCTCTGAAAGATTTCAGGAGGTATTAATATACAATCTACTTTTTCCTCAGTTCAGTTAATTAAGGCCAAGAAGGCTAAAAAATATATACTTTCTAGTCCAATTATATTCTTGTATCAATACAGGTGTAAGAAGCAAATAGTTAAAGTTTGAATACGAACAAAAATATCTTTCTCCTTACGTTTTTTTTCCTAAATTTCTTCTCTGTTCTCTCAGAATAAGATAAGCAAGCTTGCATACGAAGAAATTAGTAAGTTTATGAGTTATTCGTTTTTATTACAAAGTTAGTTGTTCAATTGTCAGTCACTGCGTTTCATTGTTACTTATCATCGAATAGTTATCATGGTTTGCAATAGACTGGGTGCAACCAAATCCCATGGTCTAGTGCCAAAGGTCTACGAATCTGTACTAAGAAGATGGAATAAATCCAAATCTTGCTCACAGCGGAATTTTGAAGTATTCCAAGACTTTCTTTGGTCACACCGAGTGAATGTCAAGATGGGACAATGAATTAGTCAGGGTTTCTACCATCATTTTCCTTCGTTTAATGGATAAAAATAGGTCCTGGACAGTGGCGATTGAGATGTCAGATCGGCGTTCTTGTAGACAAACGCCGAAATTCCTAAAGTGATGCTGGTGGCGGCCCCCAACAAGACTTAGGGATACCGCTATGTGTCTCATGGTCCGATAATTGAGCAGACTGTGGGTTCGTTTAGACTCTTAGCTCTATGTGAAGAGAGCATTATTATTTTGATAAACGTGTGATTACTAGCAGATTAGGTGTTGTAAAAGCACACATTTAACTTTTTAAAGTTCTAATTAAAAGATACCCTTTTGGGGGGGGGGGGGCTTTTCGATGAAACACTTGGCGGAAGAGGATGTTCTCCTTTTGTCTTTCCTTTTACTTCAGTTTATTATATTTCTTTATTTTATCCTGTTTGAAAAAAAAAAACACTGCAAGTACTTGAAAGGAAGATAATATTAATTTCAACCTATGGAGTTGTCTAAGTAAGAGCATTGAATCGTGACTCTTTCGTTCAATTTTGCGTTTTAGTGTTAGATCTTTTCATCTGACTCTATTGCTTGTAAAGTTTTATGAACAGACAACTTATTTTTTTTTTAGAAAGTATGATAATAGACCGTTACGTAAAACATGTGAGTATCGTAATGTAGGAACTATTTATATGTATTTGTAAGATTTTGTTTCTTGCTACATAGCTTTAAATATCAACTAGGTATGTCATGCAAGTACAATTCATTCTTTATTCAGTATTTTCTTTCATTTTACTTCTTTATTTTACCTTTATTTGTACTATTTTGTTCCTCTTGTAAAATTAATTATACAATTATTGATGCATTCGTTAATGTAATGAGGAATTTTATGATCATAAAAAATGTCGTTTCCCAGAAAGTTAGTGACAAAGATCTGACACATTTTTTTTCTGTCTTGATCAAATATTTCTGATAACCTCATAACATAGTCGTAAAGTCGACCAATTTTTATTTCTTATATATTAAAGTTCTGATGATGAATATAAATGCGTCCCCTTGCAAAAAAAATTTTCTAAATTACGATATAGCATTTTAAGTTTTTGTTAATTGTATTTCTACAATTAACTTTTCTTTTTCTGGACCATAACGTAACTGAAATGCTTCACATCAAACATTATTTCTAGAAAAAGGTATGAAAAAGGGGACCAAGGATTCTATTGTAAGTGCCATCCCGGCAGTATCCTGGTTTGACTCAGAATAACTTATTAACATAACGGTCATGACCAGTCCTTGAGATCAACTTAATTTCCCTCTGGAACAATTCGTACGCTGCGAGTCTGCGACCTAAAGCACTAGGCAACATTAACCGAGTCTTTCTTTCACTGTTATCGTTTATAATTTATAACTTGATGAGCTTTTGACAAGGTAAACTGATTTTTCATTGCCTCAAGTATAAATGAGATTATCATCATGCTGATATTGATGCAAAAATTGTCATTCGCTCACTATCACTAGTTCAAAATAATGTCGGGATTGGTGTACCTCTGATGTTTCTCAGAATTCTTTCAAAATTATCGAAACTTAAACAGATGTGTGACTGAGATGTTATTTCGTTTGGTTCCTTTAATGATAAAGATCACGAAAGATACCTGTTAAGGCGCTGTATACAAAATTTAAAACAAATTCCAAGGAATCACTCATGTTCATTCGGCAGACTTGGGAAGTAAAATAACGCAAGTAACGCTTTAGTTTCTCAGTAACGAGTAACTGTAACGTGTTACAATATTTTGAAAGTAACTGTAACGGGTAAAGAGTTACTTTTTCCTCTAGTAACGACGTTACTTTTGCGTTACTTTTTGCGTTACATTTTCATCTGTTATTTGCAAAGAAACAAACACAATTCCTTCTCAAGAAAGACATATTTCTTAGAATTTTCCTGGAATTAATTTCCGAGAATTACTATTTAACATTGTGAGTCAAGACACGCTGTAGGCGTTTGTGTAGATGACATAGATAAGATTAACACGTGATTCATGCGCGGATCCTATTGACGAACTTCGACGTGAAAATATTCAGAAGATTAGTTTCCAGTTTAAAGTGCAGACATTCAGCTAGTTTATGTGTTCAAAAATAGTTTTTTTTTTTTTTTTGTGCACGACATTAAGATGATCGTAACACGGAAAAGTATCTGCATTTTTATCCCCACGTTGAATCTGCTGTAAGTACTGATATCTTTCTTTCCTATTGTTTTCATTTAATTTATTTCATTTCATTCTTTTGCTGTTTAGCAATTCTAGATATTTTCAAAGTCTAAGGTTTAATGTATTTGTAGGTATGCATGTGTTGGGTGCGTATATAATCAGAGTAAAAAAAAATGATATTTCCACCAGTTTTCTTTCCACAGTACCAATACAAAAGATGCAGGAACTGGTGGCAAAGGAACGCGTTACCTTTTAAAGTAACTGGTAACGCGTTACTTTTTGACAGTGGGTAAAGTAACATGTAACGCGTTACATTTTAAAAGTAACGTGCCCAGCACTACTTCTAGGGACATGTTACAGAGACCACCTGATTATTTATTAGATGACGAACCTAACCACTTATTAGGCTGAGATAACTCTTTTGTTTTTCACGTAATATTAAGTAGTTTTGTTGTAAAGAACAAAATACTATTTTTTCTTAAATGCAACATTGCTTTACCTTCTCTTTCGCATCATTGTGAAACATTACTGATTCCTGCTGCTTGCTAAGTCAAGGGTATGAACGAAACCTCTCCACCAAACTCCTTCTACTCTTCACATTGGATCATATTCTAACAATTTTGTCTCCTATTTTCTTTGCTCCTCGATAAAATTGCTACAAAATTCAAGCTATCTGTGTAAATACAAGGAAACAAAGAAAGTCTGAAACAAATACTCAAATACAATTAATCAATCATTCAGTTAAAATTCGCAAATTGTTATTACCAATAATTTAATTAATTTTTAAACGTAATGATTTAACTCTTGCAGTTCTAGTAGCACTCCCTTCTATAATACGAGAATTACAACAACTTATAATTCTATATCATAGTCACATACGAATTTAATTCCTGTTCTACACAGTATATCAATGTACTATATTCATAAAAAAATATGAGGATATGATGTTTTGTATGTATATATCAATACATTTTGTAGGATGGCGATTTAGTTTAGATGTGACTATGAAATAAGAATATAAATGGTCGTAATTCTGATACTGAGGAACAGAAAACTAACAGTTTTAATTGGAAAGGTTAAATTCTTATTTATTAAGGCCATCTGACTTCTTAAAATTGACGCCACCATCATAAGACCATGCCAATTTTCCTAGAAAGTTTTATTCTTCTTTTTGCTATTGTCTCTGAAGAATTTAAAACCACATACACCACATAGTGTTCAAAAATACTACGTTCAGATTTATACGGCGATATTCTGCATTTCTCTATACTTTTCTGCATTTCGGTCTAAAATAAATTTCGAATGGTAAGATAATATGGCTATTCTTTCTTCGTATTTCATTCATTCATTTCTGTTTTCAATTTAATCTGTCAATAAGCAACCCCCCAAATATGTGCACCGCAATGCTTTTAATATTATCTGCAAAGTTCATTATTTCGTTTGTACCGCATAATTCCATCAGTTCTTTATCTTCTGAAAGGTGCTTGCTATCAAACGTTTTCTTTGTTGTTACTTTAATTTTATGCACACTCAAAATAGATCCTTTCCAGTATATCTTTCTGTTTTTGGTAACTTTCCAAAATGATCATAGTTAATCCTTCTCTAACTCACTCACTCGTGATTTTGGGTGTATCTGTTCTAGATTGCTTAACCTTACTGACTAATGAATGTTGTCTAACCAATGAATGATGTAACTAAAGACTGATATACAAGTAGTCACACAAAAATATACAGAATATTAAACGGTGTGCTGTATGCAGTGATGCCTAAGGTACTTTGTTCTCGTACCCTGGTGCTGGCCCCAAATTGTACCTATGTACAGGTTGTAACCACAGTTTTGAAACTGTACCTAGCTACAAGTTACTAGATATAGTTACAAATATATTCAAAGTATATTACAGGTACCTTTTTAAATTACTTCTTAGTAATACTTGTTGATAAGCACCAAGTAATTTATAGATAATATGGATAAAAGAAAATATTATATTGGTATATTTTGTGACTTGAGAAAGGCTTTCGACTGGATTGACAATAATATTTTTCCTCACAAATGATATCGATATGTGGTCAGATGTGCTTCATAGAATTGGTTTCAGTCATACTTGACAGATTTGACACAAGTTGTAGAAATTTTATTAGAGATATGAACACAGGTATTTCTGGTAAAGAACAATCCTTAACAAAAATGCCAATTGTAAACAGACACGCCATTCTTGAAGTATATAATACGATATTTGACTCACGAATAACGTATGGTATATGTTTTCGGTCACCTACAGCGACCTTAATAGAATATTTAAATTACAAAGAAAAAAAAAGCAATAACAATTAACAAAAACTGCGTAACGTGAATCTTATTGTAACCTATTCATTCAACTAAACATAATAACAATAATCTATATATACACATAAGAAGTAATATTAATGACCCCCAAAAATATTAATAACCTGAAACATAATAATCAGAAACGCACCTATAATACTTGACGCGGCCTCGTTTGTATGGACGTACAGTTACATATAACAACATATTCTAGGTCTCTTCTCCACCTCGGCATAAAGTTATACAATAAGCTAGATGCGAACCTAAAATCCATAACGAAATATTAACAATTTTAGTACGTTTTTACGTAAATTTTTAATATAACATTTTTTGTTATTACGGAGTAGAATACTTTGATAGACCATTACAACTGGAAGGCTGTTTATAAATCACGGCTTAAGATGTACACATATTGTTACTATTGCACAAAAAATGTGTGATATATTTTGTTACTATGTTCAATATATACAGACACTCGATAGATGTTAAGCCTCAACTCTAGCGTGTTTAAAATGAAGTAGACTGCAGTAATGGTATGAGCGACTGGCTGTGTGCGTGTGAATGTGATTAGCTTCATAGGGGTTTCAACATTTACATACAAATCAATTTTCTGAGATTTAATTCTAATTTATCGATGAATTGTATTCTATAGACACAGTATGTAGTTGTAAATGGTCAAACGAACATGTGATAAAAATAAAACTATGTTATGTACAAATGTGATACTACATTGTAATTAGATGACGTGTTTGTTCTGGTCTATAAAAGTAGTTTATCTCCCTATACAAAGCTATACTACAATTATAACACTTATTCGCATTATAGCACTAAGTTATTATGCCGTAAGAGATTGTATTTGTGATATATGATAATGTAGTTCGATATTTCAACATGTATTTCAACCTCATACTATGGTCAGTTTTATACCATAATTATGTATTATACAATGGTCAACTGAGTGTTAAATACAAGAAAAATATATAAGCGTATATGTCCTGCGGTGAGTGAAATTCCGAGGTCGATCGATTTCCAGTGAGAACACGTGGTTCGGTGTGGTGTGGTGGGGAACGCATTATAATGTGTATATTCTATCCTTGAAACATCAGGTCCATCCGATGGAAATCAATTGTAAGCCAACCACATGTTCATCCTAATGAAGATCTTCGGTAGGTAAATATATGCAGCCAAAACTAATTCGCGTAATCTAATTCCTGATTATTAATAACATCTCAACAACAGCCAAAGTTGTCTAAAGGCCATAAATAAATTCAATTTAACAACAACCGAGAATTTGAAAAGCTATCCCAACCTCTTTCTTGGATGTAACCTCTGGTACCAAATTACGTATCAGACAAATGGGGAAACAGAGTAGCATTTGTACACACTTCAATTAAGTAGCTCTTGTATATTGCATACAAGTACTGTACAATTTGTACATTGTAGGTATACAGTCTGTATACAATACCTTTATCCTAGATTTCTACAAATCAATTACGTACACTACTATCTTTGATATAAATGCAGATTCTGGCAGCGTATCACCAATTAATTGGCTGCACACGCACACCTGTGTAGTTTGAATGAGCGGGAAGATAGATGTGTACCTTCCCTGTTACTTTGTGAGACAGGCAGGCAGTGAACAACCCCTGAATGTAACTGAATCGAATTTTTTTAAGGTCTTTATGCACCTATATAGATCAGACCGGGACAACACCTGAATGCGAGAAATTAGCAAAGACTGTAAGGGAAGGCTACTCAAAATGATCCCTCATCGTTTTTGGTGTTCTGAAGAAACGTGGAAACATTCTAAGCGCTTCATTCAGCAAATGATTACCAATTATATCGTGAGTAAATGGTGGGGGATTTGCAGTGCAACTTTTCGTTTCCTCTGCAGTATAATTTCAATTTTGTGCAACTTGGATCCTATATTGACAATCAACGATAAGTGTAAGTTGTCACTAAATATTAGTGATTAGTGGTACGAACAAAATATTAGTTTTGTAAAATGGAAAAAGCATTTTCAGTTCGGTAGTCTTAACAATATTGTAGGGATGGATAACAAAGTTGGAAGTGATTACTATAGCTGTCAGGCAAAATGATTCCGGAACATGTAATAAAGGTCAATTATTATTTATCAAGTCCTTAGATATAGAGTTAAGGAATTTTTTTAATAATTGTTGAGGAAAGCTTATGTAACTTAACCGTCAGCGAGCATCACGATAAATCATATCGTCAGTTTAACGAAAACTGCATGTGGTTTAAAATTTTCGACAGCGTTATCTGAAAATATCATTTACCGGTACTTGTTAGAGTACCTGAGGCAACATCTGCAATTCGAGCACAATTATTTAAGAAACAAAACTTACCATTAGAAGTTCTTCGATCTCCTTGACCAAGGATTGGAAAAGCACTGATTTACTGCAGATGGACACAGTAGTGATGCATTTCTTTCAGCAAAAGAATTTTGCAGCTACAATTGTATTTGATTGCTACGCTTACCTTCACATACCAGTTAATCACACTCGCTTACAACAGTTAGATGTTGCATTAGTTTCTCATTAATGGCATACTTCAATGACGAAAGCAGAAAGTGGTTGACTACATTTTATATTTTTTCTTTGTATTTCTCTAAGAAGTTTCGATTTTCAAAAGTATGTAAATTATATGCACAGAAAATGCCGTTTACAGTGAATAATAATATAAAATAACAATGATGCAGGAAGCCGCTCATTCTATTTTGAAAAGTGACACAACGCGACACGCTCGTTCGCGACAAGTGCAGCACAACTAGAAGTGTGTCATTTTTGTGGATAATAAGTAATTTAGAGACCGTAAAAACTACATAAATGCTGTCTTACATACAACTAATGAAGTTAAGTTATTCCACTTTTAATAGTTGATAGGGCAATATTTGTCTAACTCTAAATTCACTTTTTTAATTGTGTCACTTTTGAAGTAAGAGTATCATATGTTTATCCCCCCACCTCCGCAATCAATTTATTAAAAACATGTATTTATTCTTAAAAAGACAGTAGAAAATTATAAATGTTACCTTCATGGTTTGTTCCCAACCAAGGGCGTAACTACTATGGTGCAAAACCTCGCAATGTGGGGGAACACGAACCTTCCCAGGGGGATCTTCACCCTAGTCTTTCAACAGGCCCAGTCGACCTCCGGCCTGGGATATTCTTTTACGAGGAAGGAAGGGGGGGCATAAAACCTAGTTACGCCTCTGTTTCCAACCCGCTTTTTGCTTTTGTGATATTTATCATTCCTGTGTTAAATTTTTTATTGAGTTTTCGGTTGTAAAAACATTGCTGTTATAAAAATGTAAGAAAAAGGAAGGTCTAAGTTACTTGGATTTTCTTGTATAAAATTTAAAAAATTGTCTACAGGTAAATTTGTCACTTCCACAGAATACATTAAGAGATTTTTTAAAAATCCTCCAGATAGCAGCACAATACCAATACACTGCATAAAGAAGCTCTTGGTCAGCCATTTTGATAGTACCTCTGGAGCAGTGTTAATGGTAAGTTTAGAAATGCCTTTTATTGATGAAAAGATTAAAAATATGCATGCGTTCTTCAGAAACTTTTGTCACCACCATGGTTTCCGTAACTTTTACAACTTTAGTTTTTTTTTACATTGTTACTCTGTTATTAAGTATGACTGGAGAAATTGAACTCAAAATGTAGTGAAACCATGACAGGCTTCTTTTAGGCGTTGTATCTGTGAACATGGAGATGACAGATATTCCATAGAAATGAAGCATTCTTTGTTTTAATTAAAAAGCAGGGAATTTCGAAAATGCAGATGTTTGGTAGTTTCTACAGTTTGCACTCAATTAATTTCCAAAGTATGATTAGTCATTGAAAAATGTGAATTTTACAAATGGATACATTTTCATTTAAGAACTTAAAAAAATCCTTAATCCGTATATTAGGTTTATAAATGCGTATATTAAGTATACCTTACATTCCAGCAAAATCGCTTAGATACTCTGATGTGTACAGCATGTGTAGTTCATCTTCTGATGTTTCCCAGGTTGGTACGTCCCTTTAGGCGCACATCAAGACAGCGATCAAAAGAAGCTAACAAATATCCTCATTCAGCAGAATTTAGAGCAAGAATATCTGAGATCCATAACACTCGATCTTATGTGGTTGCCTGTTGTTATGGAAAAGTGACTACCAAAAGTTTTATCTGTGCCTTATGATTTTTCTCAATGAATTTTAAGTTTCTAAAGCAGAAGAGTGAAAACATAGTTTTCTTTGCAGATATTGATGACATTGCAGTGGTTGACGTTGCAGATATATTAAGAATTTTAAATGTGCGAACACTTGTATAATTATCAATAGAAAATCATAATACAGAATTGCAAATGATCTTTTTGGAATGAAGAATCTGTGTTGAAATCATAGTTTGAAATTACACAGCGTTATTAGTATTTTGTAAACTCATGCTTTATTTCATGTTATTGAAAGTAAATATGTAGCAAATAAAACTGTTGAAAGAGCAACAGTAGGTATACGGATTGGTTGTGAAAATAATAGCATTATTTGTAGTAACTGCCAGAGCTACTTAAATTTGTATTTAACTGTCAAAATATACTTTTAAACGTAATAAATTCTTTGCTAATACATCTACATGTTAACTTTTTCAGTATGAATGATTTGACGCATTAAGTAAAGGTTAAATTATTTAACATCGTACCCATTGGCCTTTTTCAATTGTTTAAGCAATATATACGTAACTCACGTTTAAAAAAATTGAATGTAGGTTTCAGCTTTACAAAAGATTATTCTCTTTGTTTCTTTTATTCAGAACTAGATTATTTCCCGTCCGTTCGAGCGGGACCTAGAGGGTTTTCTCCCCTAACCCTTTCTCTTCGGGGTGTCGAATCGAAGAACCAAGATAGCCGTTGCTAATGAACTTATGTCATATCATATTCAGCCGTTTTCTATCCACTGCTGAATGAAGCCTTACCCTTTTCTCTTCACATGTCTCTTTCCTAATATCCTCATCCATCTCCTGAAAAACACCTGATTTCATCTACCCATCTTGTATTTGGACGTCGTCTTGGTCGTTACTTTTCTCTCAGAATCCAATGTAGTACATTCGTCGTCCATCTTCCATCTGTTCGTCTAGCTATATGACCGGCCCATCTTTAGTTCATCCTTTTCGCACTCTTGATTATATCTTCTACCTTTGTTTGTGCGCTAATCTATTCATTTGTCTTCCTATACCTCCTAATGATTCCTAGCATGCATCTCTACATTGCTCTTTGTGTTACTCTTAATCTTTGAATCGTTTGTACATTCAATGTTCAAGTTTAACAGCTGCACATCATTACAGGTAAGACATAAACTTTACGCTTCAGACACATTGCTAGTTTGCTTTTGAAAATGAAGTCCAAACCAGTTCCACGCCATTTTACATCTTCTATTTATTTCATTAGGCAACTTGCCATTCGATGTTTTCAGCTGATCTAGGTAAACATATTCATCAACTATGCCTATTGTTTCTCCCTTGATCTTTATTTCCTTCTTTGCATCACGTTGATTGTGCATTACTTTTGTTTTACTTAAATTCATTTTCGAACTCTCATTATACAGCTCTTCCATTCTGGTTTGTAGTTCTTTTGCACTTGAAGCCAACAGGATTATATCATCAGCGAACCGTAGGTGATTGAGATAATCGCCATTGATTTTTATTCCAACTTCATCCCAGTTTAAATTTTAGAACACCCCTTCCAGGAATGCTGAAAATAGTTTTGGGAAAATTGAATCTCCTTGCCTTATCCCTTTCCCCACTTTAAATTTTTCACTTTCTTGATGTAGTCTAATGACAGATGTAGCAGTCGAGTAAATGTTTTGCAGTAACATGATGTATGCACTCTCGATACTTTAAAGTTCAAGTGATTTATGTACTGCTGACAATTAGATAGAATCGAAAGCTTTTTCAAAATCTATGAATCCTAGACATAGTGGAAGTTCATATTCATTAGTCCTTTCCATAACTTTATTTGATGCTTGTATGTGGTTCATTGTGCTAAATCCACGACGAAATCCGGCTTGTTCCCTTCCCTGGTTAAAATCCAAGTCTCGTTCAATACGATTCAAAATAACTTTGGTGAACATTTTGTAAAGAACTGATAGTAAACTATTTGATCTGTAGTTTTCAACGCGTCCTTTGTCTCCTTTCTTGTACAATAAAATAATAATAACATTATTCCAACTTGAGGGTATTTCTCTCTTCCTCAGGCACACCGATAATAATTTAGCAAGTTTCTCTTTCATCTTTTCACCTCCCCATTTAAACATTTCTTCTATGAGTCCATCTTCTCCTGGCGATTTTCCGTTGTTCATCCCTCGAAGTACTTTATCCACTTCTTCTTTCATTATGACTGGAACTTCTACATAATTTTCATTTGTATTTTCTTTTCCTAGTTCTTCTTCGGAGTAATACAATTCTCTGTAGAAATTTTCAAATATTTTTGTAATTTCTTTCTTATTTCTGGATACGGTCCCGTCTGGTCCCAACCCCAGTTATTTGCTTTCTTTTCCTATCATGAGCTGCTTGTTTAGTTCTCTTCAGGCTCTTGTTTTCCTCGATTGTATTTCTAACAATATTTTTGTTGTATCTTTGCACATCCTCTCTTATTTTCTTCCTTAGGGTTTTATTTACTTCTATGTACTTAATCCTCTTTATGTGGTTTTCCTCTTCTTTTCTTCATCAAGAGTTTAGTTTCTTCTGATATTTTGCTCTTTTCTATTTTTGATGCCTGTTATTTCCTTGGCTGTTTCTGTTATTATCTCAGTCAGTATTTTATTTCTGCTTTTGAGATAGTCTTTGTCTTCTAACTTTTTCAAGGCGATGAATCTGTTGCTTAGTTCTATCTCGAATGTCTGCCTGTGTTTTCCTAGATTTTGCAGATCTAAAAGTGGCGGTTTTCCTCTGATAAGCTTCTTTCTCTCAAGTCTAGTATTTAGTTTCAGCTTACATCTCACCATTCTATGATCACTCGAGATTTTGAAACTGTTCAGAACAGACACGTCTTGAAGAAATTCCCTGTTATTCGATAAAACGTAGTCTATTTCGATTTTAACCCCATTTGGGCCTTTCCATGTTCACTTCATCTGAGGTGGCTTCTTGAAAAATGTATTGGAAATGAACAGTCTGTTGACTTCTGAGAACTTCTCTCCTCTTTTGTTTCTTTTACCCAATCCAAAGTTTCCCACTTTCGTGTCACTGCTCTGCTTAGTTCCTACTTACGCATTTAAGTCTCCCGTTACAATTTTATAATGTGATTTGCTGCTATTCAAAATCTTCTGTATCTCCTCGTGTAGGTCCTCGATTTCCTCCTCCGGATGTGACGTTGCTGGAGCGTATACTTGTATAATATCCATACTGTATCTCTTGTTTATCTTTATTACTATCCGTGCGATTCTATCTCAAATTCCTTCAACTTCTGTGATCCGTGTCTTCAGGTCTTTATTTATTATAAAGCCAACGCCTGTCGGTTTGGCATTTTCTGTTCCTTTGAAGTAGAACGTGTACTCTAACGGTAGTTCCAACTTTTCTTCATTCTTCCTCCACACTTTTAATAGTCCTATGATGTCCCACTTAATCCTCGTAAGTTTGTTCTCCAATTCTTCTAATATATCATAAGTAGTGTCGTATTTTTGCACCGTAAGGAAAGGAATGACAACTTGCCTGGAACACTACCGTTAGTAAAAAAAATAGAATCCATCTGACTCCACAACACTGCCACTTGTCAACCAGTTGTTGAATCAATCCCCCGCTGAAAAAGTCACCGGATTGAGAGGCAAAGAACTGGGTAACTATCGCGTCATCCTCATTTTGCAGTGTTTAACGGAAATGTGGTTTATGAGGCTGCGAAAAAGACAGTAGTCTGTTGGTGCAAGATCTGCTAAAAACGCCGGGTGCGGGAATTTCTCCCAGCCACATTCATCGATGTTAGCACAGGTCCTTCTTGCCGTGTGTGTGTTAATCACCTTTGCGATTAACCAGAGCAGGATGTTTCTCCAACAATGCACTTCGTAGGTGTTCAAGTTGCTGACAGTAGACATCTGCACTGATGGTCTGGTTACGTGGCAAGAGCTCAAAATTGATTATCCCACCAAACACTCAACATCACTTTGCAGGGGTGGATATCCTGTTTTGGCATAGTTTTTGCGGCCCCCTTTAGGTACCCACTGTTGTTTGCGTGTAATATTGTGGTAGAGGATCCACTTTTCATCCAATCATCATTCTTTCCAGAAATTGCTCTCGTCTGTGACGGGTGAGCAGGGAACTGCAGATGTCAACTCTCTGCTGCTTCTGTTGAGGCGTTAACGCATAGGGTACCCATTTTCCGAGTTCTGACACGTACCCAAGGTTCTGCAGACGACGATGAATGGATGTCGTGGAGTTCGCTGGCCAGTTGTTCAACAGTTTGCTTTGGATTTGCCTCCACCGCTGCTTGCAGTGCATTGTTGTCCAGCTGCATAGGTCTCTCTTCTCGTGGCTTATCGGCGAGGCTGGTGTCCCCAGACTGAAACCTCTGGCACTTTCGCACACCCACAGCATCCTGACCATATACGGTATTGATGTTTTGTCCCGCTGCTCTGGCTGGATGTTCCTGGTGAAATTCATACAGCATGACATTCCGTATGTGATCCTCCGACACTGCCATGATCAAACACAAGTCACACATCCAAACCGTGGAGTAGACCGTTCTCTTTCTGCACCCTGCTGCACAATCAAGTGCCCTATACGACTCATCTATCGCACGTGCCGTCTACTTCACTGTTCGCGCGTTATTGCAGCGGTCATTGCACATACGATATTATTTATGAGATAAGCCGATAGATTCGGTAAAACACAAGTAGAGCAACATCAATGTCAACAGCCAACAGGTAGGGGAGGAATATTGTGTGATCAGGGTTAGGGGAGCATGCCAGAAATTTTGGTGGGTTTTTCGGGTTGGTAAGAAAATTCCTAGTCCGGAAACTAACAGTATTTGGAAGAAACGGTTGTTACTTGTGAAGTCCATTTACCAGCGCTTTCGGAGGCCTCTAGCTCTGAGATTAGGTACTTTTCGAAATCCTTGTTGACATAACGTCGGCTTAATTGTAAAACCACGTAACTCCGTTTTAGCCATTTTTACAGGAGAGTAAAAAAACAACATCAGTTTTCCATTGTTTATATGGAAGTTTCGCATGGAAATTCGTGATTTTTGTGTTAAATAAGCCATTGCGGACCTTCAAATTTTAATGGTAGGTGTAGCTTAAGGTCACCAATATTTTAGTGCAATAATCTCAAAATCGATATTTTTGGAGTTACCTGGTTTTACAATTAAGACGACGACAACGGATGCTATTGTGTATTCAATCCTGAGACATTGCCATTTATTTTTTAAATGCCTTGTGTAGAGAAATAAATAAACAGAAAGGAAGGAAGGATGGGAGCGAGGGAGGAAGGGAGGGAGAGAGAGAGAAAGAAAGAGAGAGAGAGAGAGTGCATAGTAAGTTTTATTTTCAACCCGAAACAATAGCAGGTCTTCAGGAGAAAAGGATGAATGTTCACACACATGAACGTCTTCTAGTTTATGTTTTATAAATAGTAGTCTACTCACTAATTATGTGGTATCACCATGTGAACCAGAGCAGATATAGTGAGCCACGTGGCAGATAATACAGAGCTGAGCTATGACCTGAGATAAGCTTATTTATTAATGACATTAATAATGTGTTTGCACAATATACTTGATGTAGACGTAGTAACATCAAATTCACACTTTGAAAGCGTGTAATCGAAGGGGAAGGATTGACGTAGTATATATATCCTTATTCACACGTCATTTGAGTGAGAAGTTCGACTTTATGTTGTTAGTAAAACCTGTAAATGAGAGACACAGAAAGTCATAGCTTGTGGTTGAATCCTGTAAGCCAGTCAACGTAGATGCAGATGGGGTAGTGTGGAAGGACCACTATCATGAGGAACAGCTTCGTATCCGTATGTTGGTCTGTGAACCAGCATTCTACCTCGGATTAAAACCCGCCCATGATTCAGATCCTCCTTTAATAGTAGATCCCATCGTTAGAAGTTACGTACAACAAAAATCAGATTTCAAGAAATTCAGCCTTAATATAATCAATCATAATTGAGTTCCTTGGCGACAAAATTCAGCTCAATCGTCATACACTGAATAAAAACACCGAACTTCGTACAGTGAAACCATGCTACTCATACCTTAGTCTCGTATGGACATGCCTGACTTATCTAGTCGCCAACTTGAGTTACGACGCCATATTGAGTTCCTGAGATACCTATATTTAACGCGCAAGATGATTTTCAGAACTATTCGCAGTGGCTTCTTTTAAGGAGAGCCCACCTGGAAACACTTCCAGTACGGCACAGAACTTTTGCGTAAACAGCACTTTGGGTATTGCCACCGCTAACCGGGGGCTGCGCTCCCCCGCGGCTAATGCCGCCCAACTCCCTTCGGACGCACCGTGGTCCCCTTGCACACCTCGTTTCTGCCCTGGTGGGTTTATATACATCCTAGTTTTTAGTGGCCTCTTTTAAAATTATAAATCACTAATTTTATTAAATTTCCTTTTGTATATTTACATAATTTAACCCGAGACCTTCGGATGAGCTTCCCGACACCATAATCACAAGACCAGATTACAAGAAGCTGCCGGATTGAACGCTTCTCGCTGTTACTTTTATTTCAAGCTACACGAGAGTGGACTCTTCGTATCGGAAGTGTATCCACATGAGTTATCTTCATAAGAGGAGCCACTCCAAATACTTCTGAAAAAAAAATATTGCATTCAACGCTGATTTTCTCATTAGTCAATGAAGAATTTTTTTTTTCTTTTTTTTTCAAAATGTTTCTAATCATTTGTAATAACCCATATTTAAAAACTTGTGCACAGTTGTATTATGATATTTCAGCTTTTTTAAATTTTAGAAGGAAAGTCATAAAGAACATTTACTCAAAACAAGCTAATTTAATGGAAACATTAAAAGAGCAACTTTATAAAGCATATTTTAAAACATTTATTTTGATGAAGGAATATTGATATTTGGTTGAAAATGGCTGAGACGCAGCATTCTTACTTGTGATATGTTACGTACATATCACAGTAGTCCGTTAAAGGTACTGTAACTCATGAACACATTGTGCAAGAAACTACTCTCTGTATAAATCCACGAGACGTTGTAAGTGCTAGTGATCGCTGATATCATATACGAGAATAATAATAATAAATATTTCAATTCATTTTATTTAAGTCTTTTGATAATCTAAAGCAACGATCTCCGAAAAAAGATGGGAGCACTACCTCCGTATATGTCTAATGTATTTTCACTTTTACACGAAATTTCATTGCTGCTCCTAGAAATTCCAGCCTAGAGAGTTCGAACTTTCAGGGAAGAAAGTTCATAACCAATTCAAGTCATAGTCCATAAACTAAAATAAAAAATCGGCATCGATCATGCTCTTGAATTGGTTATGAACTTTCTTCCCTGAAAGTTTGAACTCTCGAGGCTTGAATTTATAGAAGCAGAAGGGAAATTTCGTGCAACGATAAGAATATATTAGACATATGCGGAGATAGTGCTGCCATCTTTTGTTGGAGATCGTTGCTTAACAGCATTGATTCAATAAGGTCAGAAATATAGACCAATTGTTTGAGTAGAAAATCTTCCCTGTTAGATGTCAATAGCTGATAAAATTTTATTCGATATGAGTAGCGATATAGAATAATTTCGCGACATTTTTAAGCACTCAAGAAATCGCATGAAGTAGATACCCACATAGCAGAGTACATCCCTGGGACGTCCCATTTAGATCCCATTAACGTCAGATTTCTCAAGCTCCCATAGCGATATCCTAAGGACGTCCGTGGGATAACTCTGTGGGCAATACAAACAGTCCATCCCGTATGGAGGTCCCCTGGATGTCCCCCGGAAAGCCGTGCGGGATTACCTACCTGGAATTTCTATAAATTAAATCGACCTTACTATGATTATTATTTAATTAATTATAACTATACGAAGAATATGCCTTCGTATAGTTATACGAAGGATTAATTATAACTATACGTCCCATGGATGTAAACGGGACTTAAACAGGACGTCCTACGGACGTCCCGATATCCTGCCAGGAGATCCGTCAGATGTCCCTGGGACGTCATTTTGCTATGTGGGTAGAAGATTGTTTCTTTTTAACTCACAAAATACTCGCAAAATTAGGACATTTCCTTCCATTCACAAATTATGAGCACTATTCAAGAAATTATACCATTTTTATTAATTCATTCACGAAAATAAGGCCTAAATAATCGGAAACAGGCATAATTGGACTTCTAAAACTTATCATCGGATTCGCATAGCACAGAAAATGTTAAAATGTAGTACACTTCGTTCTCCATTAATGGCAGCAAATTTGCGAACATGCCTTGACATGTAGCAGGAAATCACAACTGTCACAAGGCTATTCATTATATGCTTTTGGCCGTATTTGCGGTGAAAGGATTTGTGAAAACAAGTCGGACACGTGATATATCATGACACAGAAAATCTCGCTATCGGAAAGAGTAAAGCAAAGTTTCAATGCGGACTGTGAGAGTTTTTTATTTTTTAAGTTTTCCTGTATGTTGATAAACAATCGAACAATTCTGACCATGGAAAATTTGGAGCTGTTTTCATCATATACCTATGAAAATTTAACTAAATCATTAACAAATAATTTCCTTCATAGTTGTAAATGTTCTTATTAAAATTTTGGAAAATGTTTTTGCAAAATGTGAAGAACTATGTAATGTGATAAGCTTGAATATATATAATTAACAGATGTTTTTTATTTAAAAATAAATTCATTTTATCTAGGTTTTTTGAAGTATACATTAGTACAAGGTTGATTCTCTATATCTAAAGTCTTAAAACGTTATTATTTTAGCTACTCAAGAAATGTACCCTTGTACCCACGATTTTTTAAAAACATTTTTATTCACGAAATTTTAACACCTTTATTCAGAAAATTCTACTGTCCTAGCTATGAAAGGACATTCAGGTTTATTTTTTCAATAAAGGATTTACAGTGAATTTAATTAGCTATATATATATATATATATATATTATAAATTATCTTTCTTTTGTTTCCAGCATTTCTAAATCAAAATAATTACACCAGTACCGGTATAAAAATGTATGAGAAACTAAACTTGAAACATATCATTTTAAAGAAATACCTTTGTACACCTTCATGTTTGTTAACGCTCACTTTGGGCAAGATGTTCCAGATGTTTGAAGCAAATTCTAATTTGGAACTGACAAGAGCTTTATACAATACTAAATAGGCGTTTAATGTGTTTGAAATCGTACCACTGATTAAAAATAAAGCTGATTAACTTTCGGAAATGTTCTCTAACACCAATAAGATTTTTACTAAAATATAATTTACAATCAAAGACTACGTTCAAATCCCTTCTGTTACCTACCTTTTCTATCAGAGTGTTTCTCATTCTATATGTACTGGCATAGTATTGCGTTTTGTGGTATAGCTTATAACTTTTGTCCTACTAATGCTGATTTGCATACTATTTCTACTGTAACACACCACTGGTCAACCTTGGCTAATTCGTAAGCCTTCACTTCTTCATACAGTTTTATATCATCTGCATACATACGTAGGTTAGCATAATGAAATTCTTGACATAGATCATTAATATAAATTTTAAATAATAAGGACCCAAAGGCCCTGTGGAACACCATTTTCGATGGGAACTACATCAAATACGAAAGACCCTATCTTAACACTAAACTCTGTAACGGATGGTGCTATGCTGTTAAGCCTTATACTGATAAATACCACTTTATTTGTGAACACCCTGTAGCTATGGAAGCTGCTGATACAATGATGACTTCTCAGGACCTCTGCGGGATATTGCTCGGCTGTCGCAGATAGTTTAATCTTGCTTTCTTACACCAGAGCCGAAGCTTCCAGCTTATATACAGACTATAACGGTCTCGGAAATCAAAGGTAGGAAAGTCTTATAGCAATAGCTAATGTTACTTGCTTTTAGGAATAAAAAGCAAGATTAAGATGTCTTAATAACTTCTTTATTTAGGAACGCCCTCGAAAATGAAAGGTACGAACCTCTCAATGTGAGTACGGAAGACGACTGAAGATATGCAATGCATACAAGTATATACTTACATAGCCCTTACGATGAAATTTTACACAGGTATGTTTGTTTACATTTTTGGACATAGTCCGGTTAATAAGGAGCTAATCACAAAACAAATATATGGGTGGCCAGGACAATCCAATAGGCTAACTACATACACTAAATAAATACTCATTCGCGGTCTCTAAAATCGTCTCGCCCAAGACCGAGTTGTACAAAAAAAGTATACAAAAGCTTCATAAACTGCATAATCTTTTGCATGAAAATTACATCTTGATATACAAAAACCATTAATGACTTTTGAACTATAAAAGATATTTGCTTCAAAAACT
Source organism: Lepisma saccharinum (assembly GCA_022664845.1). Classification (NCBI taxonomy): domain Eukaryota; kingdom Metazoa; phylum Arthropoda; class Insecta; order Zygentoma; family Lepismatidae; genus Lepisma; species Lepisma saccharinum. The sequence goes on from JAGDQP010017072.1 coordinate 36,078, forward strand.
TTAAGCGTTTGTAGGATATATGCGAGGATCTATATACATAAGTAGTTATGGTGGTGTATTTGGCCATTACATATGAGCATAAACCGTTACAACTTTTTATCAGTCATGTAATTTCTGAACCAGTTATCAATGGAAAGCGACAAGCCAGTGTTTAAAAGTTTACTTAATAAGATATTATAATTAGCATTATCAAACGCCTTGGTAAGATCTATATAGATTACACCACATAGAAATCTATTTCCAATACACAATTCTAAAACACACACACACACAAGTCAGATATGACACACATACTTGGGATAATACATGTTTATTATGTACTTTCTGCTAAAAAAATAAATTTGGAAATGCACACATATAATGGATTCAAAATCTCTCGCCAGCCTAGAATTCAGTATCCTTCACCACTCTTATGTACAGGAATAATATAATACTCCTTCCATTGTATGAAATTAAAAGATCTCTAGTAATATTGGCGCAAAATACTCTACACAAGCTTTGGTAACATAATTAGGATCACAGTTAATATTGCAGAATAATATTTCAGTTTCTTTGTAGCTAATATCGAGCTCTTTCTTCGTTATATTAGGAATGTTAATAGTCATATTCGTTTTATCATGAGAATTATTGTAAGATAGATTTTCGTATTATTTAAGATATTAATACCATATGATGTTCCCCAAGATTGAATTTTTGTTGTGTACCGTTATGTGACTGTTAGCCATTTTCAATCAGAGATCTTCCGAAAATAGGATTTATCGTCTATAATACTATTTCCAAGATGACTGAAGTATTCGAATTTGGCATCATTGTACCCTTTTTAAATCTCTTTCTAACCCACGTACCCAGAGCAAATGTATTTCTGCCCAAACATGACATGGAGCAATCTTTGAAAGATGAAGAGAAGATACAGAGCAGCCGTAGCTCAGTTAGTAGAACGTTAGCTTAACAGTCGGAAGGTCCTGGCAACGATCCCAGCTGCCAGCCATCCTGACTGAAGTTTTTCCAGCGCTTTTCCTCAGTCATACGAGGCAAATAAGGAAATGTTACCTATTACGCTCTGACCGACTATCTTCCAACACGTTCTATCCCACCCTATACTGGCCTCTAAACTGAGATGCCTCAAGTCCATACCATAAATTCAAATGAAAAGAAGACATTACTATTACTATTGCAGATCTTGAAAAATTTAAAACACTGCAATCCTTAAATATTTCTAGAAATTTGAACTTGTCATATAGCCATTCCTTTCCTGTTAATTTCTCTCAAACTACGTGCCATAGAAAAAAATATTTTGTATTAGAATTTTCCTATGAACAACATTCTAATAATATCCGTGAGGGCGAATTTCAATACATTCATTATATAAAGTTATACGTATATTTGGTAATGAGCCTTCAAATGATGTGATATAGGAGATTACCAATTAAGATACTAAATAGACTAATTAATAATAACAAAAAGTGCTTCTTATAAAATTAATGAACCCATATTATTATCACTTCAATTTATATTATCGCATGAACTCTGACTAGAAATCCCACACACACACAAATGGGACAGTTTTTTTTTTCACAAAGAAGGCATATGTATAGGTTGTATACACAGGGTCAGTAAGACACACAGGAAGGAAAAGTCATTGTCTCACACAATTTTCTCACACACAAACAGATGCATTAGAAAAATGGGTAATATATTCAAGTGTATTGTTGTAAAGCTATCGAACTACTTTATTTATTCATTAAGAAGGAAATCTATAATAACAGGTTTTCTATAAAAGTAAAATACAATGCATATTTCATTGTAGTGAAACGTAACTAGTTCCTATTGTGAGTAAAGTAATAAAACTATACACATGTAACAGCAGAATAGAATAAACCAGTGAAAACAAGAACTGTATAAAAATATAAAGATAATTGGGCCTGATCCAAAATTGCCTAAAATTAAAAAAAAAAAAACTCAAAAATAAATAACTGTTTTAACTTTGTTATACTTTTCTTTCAGGTTTTCAATGCGACAAATAGGCCGTTTGATTCCCTTTATAATTCATTTTTTAAAAGATTTAGATACTTTAGTGACACTATAGTCACTTTGTTAAAAAAATGAATATAATCCATCTTGCCATCTATATATATGGATGAGGATAGCAGCAGGCCGAAATATGTGAAAAGTAAAAGAGGAGGTCTTCATCCAGCAGTGGATAGAAAATGGCTTAATATGATGATGATGATATATCACAGCAAACCAGCAAAGATATGGTTCCGCAAACCGGGACTGTCGCCCCAAAAGACTTCTGCCACTAACTGGGAGAGGACCCCTTACTTAATCTTGCTAAGGCTTAAGGGAATCGTCCGGGGTAGACGCCTAATGTCCAATCCATATGTTCACGGCGTTGAGCCTGTTAATACCCAAGCAACTGCTTAGCGAACGAACATGGATGGACTGCTCACAAACCAGCACTGGCAGACAGCGTGGTGAGTCAAATGTCTACACCCCTCCTTTCTTTACACATGATGGTACAGGTAAGGGAACAGCCTCGCAGGACCTCATTGCCCGGAGGACGGAATGCAGCTTGTAACGGCAGCGGTCAGTCCTGCAAGACGTCAAAAGGTCAAAATGCCCGGGTTTGGACTGTAGACTACCAGGACACAGACATGGCAACTCTAACGGACCTATACGTGGCGACTCTCAACTGTCAGTCACTTGCAGGAGAGGACAAATTAGAAGAATTGCAGAATGCACAAATAAGGATTAGATGGGACATTATAGGACTATCAGAAGTGTGGAGAAAGAATGAAGAACAGTTGAAACACGGCACATGTTGTACTTCAAAAGAACAGAAAATAGAAAACCGAAACTCTTTGGCTTGATGTGAAAAGAAAAGGGGGGAGGTCTTCATCCAGCAGTGAATAGAGAACGGCTGAATATGATATATACACCATATAATTTCCATCAAATTACAGACAAATACAAAGTTTGTTTCTGTTTTGACCATCTTCCCTGTTGTAGTTGGGCCGCTTATGGCTGCCTAGTCCTTAGCTTACGAAAGTACTTCTTAGTTCTTAGTGTTATTTTAAAAAAGCAAGTCGGTCGTCGGCCTGAGTTGTAGATGCCTGAAGGCCATAAATAAATTGAAATTAAAAACAAGTATAGCCTACTTAAAAAGGGTTTTTGCATTTATTTAATTTATCTTTTTCTGTTATGAATCCAAAATACATGTAAATTTATGTACTGTATTCAACACAA
>JAGDQP010017073.1:0-39322 GCA_022664845.1 Lepisma saccharinum
TAGGCACATTGAGAATAATTTAGCAAGTTCCTCTTTCATCTTTTCACCTCCCAATTAAACATCTCTGCTGTGAGTCCATCTTCACCTGGCGATTTACTGTTCTTCATCCCTCGAAGCACTTTATCTACTTCTCCTTTCATTACGTCTCGAACTTCTACATAATTTTCTTCAGAATCTTTTTTCCTAGTTCTTCCTCGGAGTAATACAATTCGCGGTAGAACGTTTCAAACATTTTTATAATTTCCTCCTTATTTCTGGATACGGTCCCGTCTGGTCTCTCAACTGCAATTATTTTTTTTTTCTATAATGAGTTTCTGTTTAGTTTTCTTAAGGCTCTTGTTTTCCTCGATTGTATTTCTAACAAGATTTTTGTTGTATCTTCGTACATCCTCTCTTATTTTCTTCCTTACAGTTTGATTACTTCTATGAACTCAATCCTCTTTACCTATTTTTTTTCTTTCATTTCCTACCTTTTCGTCATTAAGAGTTTAGTCTCTGCTGAAATTTTGCTCTCCTTTTTCTTTTTGATGCCAGCTTTTTCCTTTGCCGTGTCTCTTACTATCTCAGTCAGTATTTTATTTTTGCTATTGATGTCTTCTTCATCCTCTAACTCTTCCAAGGCACTGAATATGTTGCTCTGTTCTATCTCGAATATCTGTGTGTGTTTCCCTAGATTTTCCAAGGTCTCAAAGTGGCGTTTTTCCTCTGGTAAGCTTCTTTCTCTCAAGTCTAGTATTTAGTTTTAGCTTACATCTTACCATCCTATGATCACTCGAGATTTTGAAACTGTTCAGAACAGACACGTTTTGCTGAATTTCCCAGTTACTCGATAAAATGTAATCAATTTCGTTTTTAGTCCCATTTGGGCCTTTCCATGTCCACTTCCTCTGGGGCGGTTTCTTGAAAAATGTATTGGAAATGAACAGTCTGTTGGATTCTGAGAATTCCACCAACTTCTCTCTCTTTTTTTTTGCCAAATCCAAAGTTTCCCACTTTCATGTCACTGCTCTGCTTAGTTCCTACTTTCGCATTGAAGTCTCCTATCACAATTTTGTTATTGCGATTTGCTACTACCCAAAATCTTCTGGATCTCCTCATATAGGTCTTCGATTTCCTCCTCCGGATGTGACATTGTTCGAGCATATACTTGTATAACTTCCATGCTGTATCTCTTGTTTATCTTCATTATTAGTCGTTCGATTCTATCTGAAATTCCTTCAATTTCTAACGGTGTCTTCCGGTCTTTGTTAATTAAAAAGCCAACGTCTTTCAATTTTCCCTTTTTTAAAAGTAGAATGTATGTCCTGACGGTAGTTCCAACTGTTCATTCTTCCTCCACACTTCTGATAGTCCTCCAATTCTTCTAATTTGTCCTCTCCTGCAAGTGATTGACAGTTCAGAGTCGCCACGCATAGGTCCTTTCGAGTTGCAGTGTCGTTTTCCTGGCAGTCTATAGTCCAAACCCGGGCAGTATGACTCTCTGACTTCCTACAGGACTGACCGCTGCCAGCTGCCAGCTGCATTCCGTCCTCTGGGCAATGAGGTCCTCCGAGGCTGTTTCCTTACTTGTACCATCATGTGTAAAGAAAGGAGGGGCGCAGATATTTGACTCACCACGCTGTCTGGTAATGCGGGTTGGTGAGCAGTCCATCCATGTTCGTTCGCCAAGCAGTTGCTTGGGTACTAACAGGCCCCACGACGCGAACGTATGATTGGACATTAGGCGTCTACCCCGGTTGATTACCCTAAATCTTAGAAAGAGGAATTAGGGGTCTCCTCCCAGTTAGTAGGAGAAATCTTTTTGGGCGACAGTCCCGGTTTCCTGGCCCTGTAAACCTATATTTTAACGTAATACAGTGAAACCTCTAGTAACGGACACCTCTACAAAGTGGACACATCCCGTAACGGACACATTTTGTAATCCCCAACCATCGCTGAAGAAATATATTGACAAACCTCTCTAAAGCGGATACTCTGTATTGTTGATATGGACCACTGTTATTTATAGGCATATAACGGCCATTGTCATTTTGAAAATGAATGGCTTACTTTAATCCTAAGTATACTGAAATAAGTCCTTGACTTCAATGTTTTAGAATGCTGTACTAAGAAGCCGTAGTCTGTGCCGTATATTTTCCCGCTGTTTTGTGGATTTGTCAAGTTGTGTTACGAGTATCGAAATGTTATTGAAAATTTAAGTCTTTCACTATGATATTGGCCTAGTGCACTAAACTTCTTACCCACTGACAAATGAAAGGAGTAATAAAAGTTAACTTTTCTGTGATATCACAATTCATCACAAAGTTGTGAAAAGATGATGAACCTCGTTTAAAGTTGGTTCAACATTTGCGACACTACTTAATGATATTAAATTCCATATTGCTAAGATAAATGCATAATAATGTATAACAACACACTAGTTCCAGTCAGAAAAGTACCGAAGGTTCGTTATCTTCGGAGCAATAAGACACCTTTCATCATTTTCAATGTTATGTGTCAGACTCATATTATATATTCCACCTGGATTTCTATAGAATATGTCATGCTATTTAGCTCGTTTTTTAATATTAAATACAATCTAAAGATGAAGAGCATATGAATTCGGAATGGTGAATCTGCTAGTGTCCCGAGTAATGTCGTTCCACAGATATGTCATTCATCAGAAGACCACATGCTGCTTCTCAAGTTATAGTCTTATTATGTTAATAAAATACGAAATCCTGATGGTTCTAGGAAGTGTTGGGGCAAGGAAGAAAACAATATTCAAAGCCGTTTATGCTCATTAGTAAAGGATTTGACTATGATCCCTGGAAGTTTATTTGTTTAGCTAAGTTTATATTGAGTAATCAGCGTTTATTAGAAACAGATTGGAATCCGCCTTAAAGATAGAAAAGCATAAATAAAGTAACGTTTCTCTTTTAACTGCTTATTGGTGCAAGAAATGCTAGATAAAACCAATACTTTACCTGTTCCTCGAGCAATAACCCCGATAACAGCTGGCGGTATAGCTAATGACAAACAACCAAACATGGCGGCGATAGAAAGATTTCGGGCTGCCGGTGTACTCTTCATAGATAAGATTCGTTGAAAATATCCCTGAAAAAAACACAAGAAAAAAATAATAGCAGAACTACACCATGTTCTCATTATAGTCTGCACTTTAAAAAATAAGTCACAGTCATATTCAATACACTACTGGATGAGGCTTCTCCCCGGAGGAGGAATTGGTTATACTACTCCCACGTTAACCAGACGGTTTGGGAGAGGACAGCCTAAGCTCTCACTGTGATCCCCATATCTTCTATTCATATCAGCTCCCCAATTGCATCACGATGCTGAGTGAGCACCATTCCACACCCACACGCCTTGGAAAAAACGAACCCGGGACCCCCTCAATCAGTAGTCAGCAGTGCTAACTAATAGACCAACGAAGTTGTGCAAGTACAGCTATCATTGTGTATCTTGACATGCAATTAGGTACGATATCTCCAAGTCTATTCCGGTGTAGCATATCGAAACAAGCTCTAACAGTCTTGAACGCAGCAAAAAGGACGAACTCCAACCTATATTTTCCCACACGAATTGTTTTGCTGAGTCAGCTCTCAGTTTGTCAGACTATTTCTTATCAACCTCAATAAACGACCACCATCAAACTAGCTTCTGTCACTTCTGATATTGCAGAGAACTAAAAGAGGTGTGGAGATAGTCGGAATGTGTAAGTGGAAAAGTCCAGTGTGACCATTAACGTAGGAGGTAATACCAAAAATACAATAACCTGTAATGAGCAGTGCAGGACAGTTATCCCCCCCCCCCTTTAGTACTTCCTAAAATGCTGAACTCCGTAAATAAATTATTTACAAAAAAAAAAAAAAAAATGCGAGAGTAATAGGCTACATATAATCCTTTAATTTCAGTCCCACTTGACTTAGATTTTAAAGTTCTGGATAAATAAACCACTTGCTGGCCGTAATTGTTGGTCATATTACAGTATATGTAGGTTAGGGTGGTCCTTATCTTTAAAATTTCGAAAATTCAACGGGGCACCTTTCCAATCTGTTCCATTAACCATAAAAATATTTTTGGTAAAATTTGGCCAATTTTCAATAACATTTAGAGGTCGCTACCAGGATCAGCAAAATCGCAGTATGTCACAATGCTTAACAAAGGAGTAGTCATGCTGAAATTCCTTAAATATTGTAAACCATCAATTAGATTAATTTATAAGATTGCACAACATAAGGTTGAAGGTGTCTTATAATAACAACAATATATATCGTCTTTTACACAATTAATGGAAAGGGTACAGATCGAGAATATTGTTATCTCTAAGACGATCCTCTTCAGAGCATCAAGATTCAGTTCTGTGTGATTTTCCAACCTATATTGTGATTTTTACCGAACGCTATATACGATTTTTGCTGCAAAGCTACTGCACCTTTGAGTAATTCACTGACACACATAAGGAATTCTATCTATTTGAGATATACATAACGCTTAATTATTAATATAAGAAATCTACTTTTTGTAATGAAAACTAACGCAAAAGCGGAACTGGTTCTAGGTTCTCTTTTATGAAAAAAGACAGCTACTCTTGGGCCTGCCACTTGTAAAATGATGAACGTATTAATCGCAGAAAAATCACGTGAAATACTTGAAAATGCGATATCTTTTAAAGAAAAGAAAATGACATGTTTCCGTTAACTCTTGCAAAAAGAAAGCTGTTCGCAAAGATATATTTGCCATAGCTGGCATCCGGATTTGGGATAAAAAATGAGTCTTTAAGGTTCTCGTTCGAGTTCCGGATGATGTATCGACGCTTGTGGATTTTACAAACTTAGCAATTAATGGAAACCAGACGACTGAAGTCATTAGTTAGGACAAATAAAATGGCCCAAAATACATGTCTACCAAAAGTTTAAGGGTCTTTTTACTTGTCCGCAGGAACACGTAATTCTCTCTCTTGAAAATATCTTTGATTACTGCCAAAAGCTATAAAAAAATGGAAAAGCGAGTGATAGTTGATCAGGATAGTATCTATGGATATTCGAATTATTTCCTAATAACTAACTTGTTTTTCGAATAGAATAGAATTTTATTTGTGGCCTTTAGGCATCCAAGACCCATGCCGGGATACGGAAGGGGAAAGAATGCGGTAATCTCTCGGTCAGGGACTAAGTTTAAGGTAATACCTCGGTATTTCCCTGGCGTGACTATCGAAATTCCTGAAAATCCTCAGCCAGGACTGAACCCACGACTTTGCAAATGCTAAGCTACTCCTCTACCACTGAGCCACAGCCACTCGCTACTTGTTTTCGGACATAATTATGCTTTGAATCGAAGTTCACAAAGCGAACTTCTAACTCTGGGCTTCTGATGTAAACTTCATTGCTACATAAATTTGCATCAGATTCATCAAATGCATTAACAATACGGAAAATCGAAGTTGTGCTGATCGAGAAATATAATCAATTGCACATCAAGAGTAAACAACAAAACCAACTTTTTTTTCTGCTGGTTCTTAGTGATCAGTGGAAGAGATATCCAGACTAAGAACTTGCCAGTAGCAAGTAATGTTCTACTGTGTGCGTATCTTGTGACATTGTAGAACTGAAAATACCAATTGTAAATTGTAGATGCTGTATATGGTATATCTTGTGTTATGCTTCAAATCAAGGGAGCTTAATATTTCAAACTGTGGTAGCGACCTCTAAATTCTGTTTAAATTCAGGCAGGGAATACTACTTTCTTTATTGTTGGAACAAATTGGAAAGGTGCATCATTGCAAACTACAACTGTCTTAACCCTTAAAATAAGGACCACCCCAATGTAGATACATTGGGCTTAGACTTCATTATTTGCACTTTGCGTAAGAGCATAAAGAGAAATCGCTTTGATATAGGATTGTGTCTAGATTTTAGAACGCGAAATAAATCAAGTGAAATGTTAGAGAGTTATGTATCTGAAGAACAGTTTTGTAAAGTGATAGACGGTCCTGATGTGAGAACAGCCAATAGAAGTGTTCTGTCAAGTCTGCTATAGTACAACATGTGTTTCGTCTTCATATACTAATTGTGCTATCTGCCTAATTAGGGGTATAGTCTTGAGACTATATGAATTATAATGACCCAATGAGTAAATTAATATTTATATCCTAAACTATCCCGAGGAGCACTATTCGTAGAGAAAAACACTATTTTCCCTCCAACTCTCAGTTCAAACTGCGCACTTGTACACTAGGTATAGAGTATTTAATTAAAATCTTGTTTGCACAAGCACAAGAGTAAACCAATATATATTAGTGTACACGTTTTACGTTCAAGTAGCCAGTGCGGCCTCATCTACGCTGTTCAAGTGCTCAGTGCAAGGGTAGATAGTGTAGTGTAGTGTAAACATTTTCTGTCCCTGCTGGTGAGTGAGTGCAGAGAAGTCACAGTCGTATTGTGTTTTCAGTGAATGTACCAGAAAGGAGATTGTACATAACGTCAAGTGCTAGTGCAAGTAGGATCCCTCTAAAATTACTTCGTACCATTTACCTGGGAAAGACGGATCCTCAGAGAAGAAAACAATTTGTTCGACCGAAAATTGTACCTTGTACTTGGAAAAATATACACCGTGACGTCGCATCCGTTAACATTGTTTTTCACTTCCGTACATTGAGAATGCTAGTTTTCGCCAAGCGAATAAACTTTAAATATTAACTTTTTTGAAATAGTAATTTTCTCTAGAAGATTACGATGACTGCTGGAAAAGTTTCTGCAAAATACTACCAACAGCGGCGCTAGTGTTTCGCTATTACATAGTTCGCAAGAATAGACCTTTCTATGTTTTTCACAGCAGTTGGAAGATGTAGTTTTGTTTGGGAAATGGAAATTTCGCGTGAAAACTTTCGGGTAATTATTTTTTTATTATTTCAAATGTAGTTTAACACCAAAACAATGCATCAAGCGATTTCTTTTGGCTTTTGGGGTTGAAGCACCATGTAATAGAATTGTGTACAATTGCGTGGTTTTCCGACCAGCGTGGTCACATATTTCTCAGTGATAAATTTCGTGAAGGTATTCCATCCTCGTCTGTTGCCAGTATAATGTTGATGCTGTGAGTGACATGATTGAGAGAGATCGGCATGTGACATACCGTGAGATTAAGGAATCTTTGAACATTTACATGAAAACAATACATACATTTTGGTATGGTTATCTGAACGTACGGAAGCTTACAAGCCGTTGGATCCAACACAACTTGACTGAAACTCAAAGACAGGCTCGTATCAAGCGGTGTAAGAAATGTTCAAAAACATCCAACAGAGATAAGTCAAATTTGGTGTACTACATCGTTACAGGAGACGAAACTTGGAACAGCAATCCACTGTTTGGATGTTTCAAAGTGAGCCGAAACCAACCAAGGTTATTCGTTCGGGGGAATGATTGCTTGTTTCTTCGGTTGTACCGGACATGTGGCAACCATAGCTTTAGACGATCGAAGGACTGTAAATGCTGAGTGATATACAACAATTTGTTTGCCAGAGGTAATCAATGAATTGCGTAAAACAAACCCAAATCATCGAATCATTCTTCACCACGACAACGCCAGCTCCCACTCAGCACACACAACTGTTGATTTTTTGCCCAGTGAAAATATCGAATTAATGACTCATTGTCAGTACTCAGCCGATTTATCACCTAATGAATTCTTTTTGTTCCCAAACAGTTAAAAGAAGATGCGTGGTGGGCGATTTGTGTTGCCTGAAGCAGCTGTTGACGTATTCCGAATATCGGTTTCTGAGGTACCAGACTACGAGTGGAAAAAATACTTTCAAAATTAGTCTTAGCGTATGCAAAGGTGTATACTCGCTTAAAGGGGAGTACTCTGAAAAGTAATAAAGCCATTTCCAGAATTTTACAGGTCTTTTTGCATATTGATTGGAGAAACTTTTCCATCAGCCCTCGTATTACTACAAAAAGTGCATTTTGTTCTTATATTTCCTCTGCGAATAATAACTTACTAATGTTAACCAATTAATGATTGTACTATATAATATTTTCTATTTTTCAAAGAAATAAAGTGATACCTGCCATGGAATGCCTCCGAATATCAACAACAACATATTGTCGACATATTCTCCAATATCATTAGTAGACAGACTTCCTAGCCAATCAGTTTGGGCTATCTTTTCAGGTGAAACTGCTGGATTATTGTAAGCAAATGGTGCTGATACTACCTGAAATGATACAAGATAGGAGTATTAAAAGGAATATTTCATTATTTAAAGCAGAAAAATGTAGTGTGATATTCTGGTGACACGCCTACAGACTTTCAACACTATGGTATTCACACAAATACTCTGATACAGTGGTTACTTTTAGAAAGTAAATGACCTCTAGATTCATAATTACAAAAGTTAATCAGCTACATTTATTTACAGAAGTAACATACATCTCAGTTACAATTCCGTTATTACACAAATAACATAGTTAAATTATTTGTTTACAAATATGATACTGATAAATACGGCTACTATGATACTGATAAATAGTTTGGTATGGCTACTAGAATGTATGAAAGTATTAAAACTGTACATACATTTGCTGTGCGCATATCAATGAATAGTTAATGTGGAACACCTTGCATATTACGTTTTATGTTACATTTATAAGTGTTTAAAACAAGATGAACTCAAAAAGAAACACATTAACGACAAATACAAACATTAAAAACAGAAAGAGAGAAATGATTATATCATTTCAGTCATGGGAAGTCTCGTTCGTACGTGATAGTAAAACACTTAACATGTCAACGAAGAGAAGTATCAACATCGTAGTTTAAAAGAAGAAGCAAGACTGTAATTTCCCTTCCAGCAAGTGTGTTACCATAACAAGAGTCAGATGTATTACAGAAAACGACACCAATTTGTTTTCTACTTCGAATTATGTTGTTCTTGCCATTACGAGAAAAGAAGTCAAGATTTTCAACTTTTAGATATAAGAACATTACTTTCTTAGTATCAAAAGATGTAATAGTTTTTTATTAGTATTATTATTTTATTATGGTATGTACCAATGTCGTAATTTCCCATCCTCGATATGGATAAAAAATGCATTTCAAGTATGATACAGAGATAATTTCTCATGCACTAAAGATTATATTTAGTAAATCAAATTCTTGGTCTCTTCACTCGACAGTACTGATATTCTCCGATAGATTTACTTGCTGTCCAGAGTCATGCCACGCTGCTCCGTTGCTTCCGTACTCTTCAAGAATTTAGGATTTAAACCAAGAGATATAGTTGGTCATTGAATCTTGACTTTCAATATTTGTCATCCAGAGGTCGAGGATAACTTGAGGAAGACGAGGATGCTTATTTTAAATTTATCTTATTGAAAATATAACTATCTCGTGTACTTATTCTAACCTTGTTTTGCTCTACCATACGCCCTTACAATGAAACCGTAGGATTCGCAGACACCTTTGTTCTAGGATTTGCAGATTTCAAACCTTACTGAGAGTTCACAAAAAACAGTGTAGGAGCCAGCAACGGTTAAATTAAGTTTTTTTTTATACATAAAGATGTGTAATCGCCGAAGACCGATGTTCGATGCGCACTTGTGTGCTGTTTGACATTTCTCACGGTCAACCGCCTGCATGTGTGGTGAGAGAATCTTGTAATAAAACTGACTTATGTGTTTTATCATTAATGTCATACCTTTACGTTGATCCTTTGAAAAATTCTCACCGAGCGCCGTGGAACTGTTTGGCGAGAGTTGGCTTCACATTCGCAAGATCCTGGGTTCGATACTAACGGCCAACAATCCTGACTGACTTTTCGCACATTTTTTCCTGTCAGGACAGGAAAAATGCCGGGATGGTATTTTTAACTTAGGCTGTAGCCGACTCCTCCTCACATGCCTTCAATACCCATCCCGGCCTGAGTCATAGATGCCTATAGACCATAAATAAATGCAATCAATTCAACTAAGAGTCTCTACAACTTACTGTATTAATAAACGTATTTCCCTAAATTCCTCAGACTTGAAAATGTTAGTCATAAACGAAATATTACAAAATTCTTACCAATCCAAAGACTATTGAAGCCAGCTGTATGACGTCTGTGTAACTGACACTGTACAATCCTCCTACAACGGTGTACGCAGCGGCGAAAGCAGCACTAATAATAATTGAGATAGTATTGTCTAACTCCACAATAACCATCAAAGAGGAACCTGCAATTATAATTATATTTTGAGTAGCTCGTAGATAACTTAACATTTCAAGCACTGATTACAGTTAGTACCTGCACACATCGTAAATTAATAATTATTTCACGATGTTGAATATCAACAGTTTAATAAAACTAAAGATTACAGGAAAATAGAAAAGCTTGCAATGAACTTGTCTATTGAAATAATGCGAAGAACTTCTTTAACTGTATATGAAGAGATTGTCACATTGATACTTTTGATAAACTTTAAATAAGTCGCTTTTTGATTACTTCCATACTTTTCCCCATCCGATCGCCTTTTGAAATAATTTTGTCCACACTTGCACAGAACTTCAATAAGCGATTTTCGGAGCCTTGAAAACAAGAAAGATTGAGCGAGCAGGAACAGATCCCAGATGGTCTTTGATAACGTTTTCCAAAAACCAAAAGAGATACGCAAAAGCGACAGTGTCGGAGTTGATGCTGATATGCGCACAAAATGTACACGTATACAGGTGATCGTAAGTCATTTAAAAGTGTGCAAAAAGTGCACATTTTTTTACAGTGTATAGAGAAAATAGTTTTTATTACAAATATTAAATACTTATCCGTGCTCAACAATGACTTACAATGCGTTCGATTTTATGTTTCATAGTGGTATGTAATTGATGCAGTTGATAACGCAGCAATTGTTGAAATATTGGATTTTATACACCAATAGTTCCGAAAGATGTTTAGAGTTTTAGTAGACATCTAATCTGATCTAAGCTATCATATAATCAGATCAAATGTCTACTAAGCCTATAAACTTCCGCAAATAGCTATGCTTATAATTATGATTTGCAATTTCGTAGATTTTCTGTTGAAATGAAACACAAATTCGGCTAAAATTAAAAATGTATAAACACATATTATTATTATTTAGCATTTAGCCTACTTTATATACTGTTACATTAGATACTTCTTGGCTTCGCATTTTTCTTGTCAAATTTTTGGATCTGGCATAGAAATTAATTAGGTTTATTACTGACTAACGAAAAATTATTTACTCTATCTTGATATATATTTCGGTCTTGTCAAAAAAATCCACATATTTACCACATCTTAACAAAACTACATTTACAATATTACAAATTTAACAATGGCTACGAAACTGCATTTTGATTGAAATGGTGGAAATACATACTTCTTAATACTACAGAAATTTGTAGTACTAAGTCTACAAACTAAAAAAAAATAAAAAAAATCACAAAATATTCCAAAGTCGCACCTCATTAGAGTTTAATCGTTCCTCCGCCGCTGCATCTATTAATGCATAAGAGCAATAAAGTTATTTAGAATATAATGTGTCCGTTATTCGCTTCTCAGTTGAAAAGTACATATGTACTTGGAAAGTAATGTGAGGTAATGTTACCACTTACCAGTTAATTCTTCCACAAAACAATGGAAGATATATTTATGATTAGTTATATTCACTTAGCAACGTTTACGTTCAGATTTTCGATTGAAATGCTTTGTTTTAGAATTGTGTTGTTCCGTCTTTCAATTCACAATTTATATGACTCAACGATAAACAGAAGCAATTATGTCAAGGTCATTTGCCTATAACGTTCACATGCATGCATTTTGCGTATACAAAACATTACACAATTATGGAAATGAGAATAACAATAATCGTATAAAGATTTGTTTTAATTTGTATTTAGGTTCGGTGATAGTCCGGATTATATAGAAAAGTGATCAAGTGCATTTTCTAATAAGTTTGTTTTTTATTTGTCGTTCTGTGAATAGTGAAGTGAAATAGGTTTTTTTTATTATTATTTCGTGTTATCCTTACAAGCAAACAATGCAATGGTGTACATTTAGTTGTAGGCAGAATTAAAAGATGACATCATTGTAATGTTTATTTACCTAACGAAAGCACTGCAAAAACATGCATTGAATTTAAATGAACCAAAGAAAGGTAGGAAATTATTTGTCATCGGGCTGTTCAGGCATAATCAGAAGTCCGTCGAATTGGTCTTCATATTGTCTTGTGGTATCAAGACAAGACAATGTGAAGTATTTAGCTATGCGCTGTAAATCTTTATATTCTCTAATCGTTCGGTGTTAGTTGGGAACAAGAACAGTATAGGCTCTACCGACTAACTATTTATTAATTTCATATCAAACGCTATATAAATCTGCAGCAAATAACACAATTGACTTAGAAAGCTTAATATTTTATTCAAATAAACTATTCATCTTTCAAAGATAAACAAAATACAATATTATGCACTACGTAACGCCCGTTTTAATTTACTATGACAAGCCGCTCCTGTTAAATTATGACAACATTGATTCTACGCTTTCCTTGTGTTACCAGACTTATTGTAGTGGACTTTGTTACTGGTCTCTCACCAGGCGCTTCCCCAGGTGGCGGATAAGGGAATGCCGTCCAGATATGGTGGGTACCGGAAATATTCCGGGGCTAACCAAAACCAGTACTGCAACCTTGTAGTTAGTAGAGGGATCTACAAAGGCTAGGGGAAGTAAATTCCGAACAAAAATAATATGGTGAAGGGAAGCAGCTTCACCATTACCACCCTGAAGCTGAAGGACATCGGCAAGGCTCAGAGATGGACAGAGGATGACATCTTAAATGTTTGTCTTTACTGCGAGGTCGTAGAGCTGACAACTCTACGCAGCTAAATCATGTCAAGAAATAGTAACAGATGGTTCATGGATTCTCCTGGGATAAAATATTCCGGAGGTAAACTAGTCCCTCATTCGGATCTCCGGGAGGAGACTGCTTCAAGGGGCTCCAAGAACAGGATTAAGAAAGATCTTAGAATAGGAACGTGGAACGTACGAACGTTTTATAAAACGAGCGCTCTTCATGTGGCGGTACGCTAGACCGAGAAGTACGAGTTGGACATATTAGGGATACAGAAAGTTCGGTGGGAGGGTCAAGATAGCATCCGACAGGGAGAATACACTTTCTACTACGGAGGAACTCAGTCACACAATTTCGGAACAGGGTTCCTCATTAACAACAGAATCCTACAGGCGGTTCAGAATGTAGAGTTCGTAAACGAAAGACACCTTCCGATACGTACTCGATGGTGCAACACGGTTTTAATAAACGTCTATGCACCAACCGATGAGGCTGATCGGAATGACAAAGATATATTCTACGTTGACCTAGAAAGCCTGTTTCACCGATTACCGAAGTATAATTCGAAAATTGCGTTATGTGAATTCAACTCAAAGGTAGGGAGGGAAGACAAATATAGATCTACAATAGGCAAATACAGTCTTCACGAAAAGACCAACAACAATAGAGAAAGACTGATAACTCGTGCAATTTCGAAAAACGTACTAGTAAAGAGCACGTACCTTGAACAAAGACATACACAAGTACATATGGATATCTCCGGATGGCAAAACTCTCAACCAGATCAATCACGTTTTAGTACATAGACGAAGACACACAAACATAATGGACGTTAAGTCGTACAGAGGAGCGGAAGGTGACACGTACAATGAATTAGTGATCACGAAAGTAAGAGAAAATTTGTGTGTCACGAACAGAGAAAGCAGGGGATCTAAACAACTGAAATTCGAAGTTAAACGATTAAATAATCCGAGCATGAAAGCAGATTACCAACTCGAACTCTCAAATAGCTTCGAAATCTTAGCCGACTCGAGTAATAATAATTAAGATAATATTAATGAAATTGATGTAAGATGTGGGAGGCAATTCGAGAAACAGTTAAGAGCGCAGCGAAGGAACGTGTAGGTGAGAAGAAACAACAGAAAAAGAAGCCTTGGCTTGATGAAGAATGCCTTAACCTTAATGAGGAACGAAAACAAGCAAGGCAACGATGGCTAAATAATAAAAGCTAAGCAAATACAAACCACTACAGTAACGCGAAATGAAACGTCATACATGGATTCAGAAACAAGAAGCTAGAATATCTGACGCAGAAGATTCAGGGGATAGAGGAAAACGGGAAGACAAATAACATACGAGATCTATACAAAGGGGGTAAACTCGTGAAGAAAAGGTTACCAGCCAAGCTTAGGAATGATTAGAAATGAACGTGCAGATCTTCACGCGGGTCCGACTAATACTGTCGATGTGTGGAAAAGCTATTTCGACAAACTTCTTATGTACACAACTGGTAGCAAACAGAAGAATTTGAAATCCCTACCGCAGAACCGTGGATACCCAAACCTAGCGCGATCGAGATCGAAATGTCGGTAAAGAAACTGAAAAATTTCAAATCACCAGGAATAGACAATATTCCATTCGAATTAATTAAAGCGGGAGGAACGGCACTAATCAAGGAGTTACATAAAGTGGTAAGTGCTATATGGAGAAAGAAGGAGCTTCCAAAGGAATGGAAAACCTCAATAATAGTTCCGATCTACAAAAAGGGAGATAAATCGGAAGAAATAGTTCCACGTTGGAACAGATTTTCACCTTGAGACAAATTTTGGAGAAGTTGAAATACAATGGGACAGTTCACAAACTATTCATTGATTTTAAGAAAGCATATGATTCTATCTAAAGGGAAAAGCTATACAGTATCCTGGTACGATTTGGAATTCAGAAAAAACAGGTTCAGCTAGTGAAGAATACGGATAGGTAATAATATGTCAGAGTTTCAAAATTCGCAACGGATTGAAACAAGGAAACGCCTTATCGCCACTAGCATTTAACTTTGCGTTAGAATATGCGATTTAAAAAATAAAAGAGGAGAAAAAGTGACTATCATTGAATGGTTTGAATCAACTGTTCGTATACGCTGATTATGTAGATTTGATAGGGGACGATATAGACGCACTACAAGACAACACCGATATCTTAGTAGAAACGTGCCATGAGATAGGTCTACAGGTAAATATAGAAAAAACAAAATACATGATAACAAGCCATAACGCAGGGAATTAAGGAAATAAAAACATAATAATTAGGGATGAGGTCATAGAGAAAGTAAACAAATTTAAATACTTAGGAGCATACGTAACAAGCAAAAACGAGGTCACGGAAGAAATAAAAAGTCGCTTAGTATCGAGGAACGCATGTTTCTATTCAGTCCAAAAACTTCTAACGTCGCGATTAATATAAAGGAAATTGAAACTGAAAATATACAAAACGGTTATTCTGCCTTTAATATTTTACGGTTGCAAAAGTTGGAGTAAGACCCTAGCAGATGAACATAAATTACGCGCGTTTGAAAATAAGATTTTGAGAAAGATATACGGGCCGAAGAAGGACGAGATGACTGGAGAATGGAGAAGACTTCATAATGAAGAACTCCACGGGCTGTACGATTCACCTGATGTTGTAAGAGTAATGAAATTGCGACGACTAAGGTGGGCAAGCCATGTAGCTCAGATGGGGGGACAGCAAAGATTATATTCTATCCTGATTGGAAAGCCGGATTTAAGGAGACCACTGGGAAGATCGGGATGTCGTTGGAAGGACAATGTTAGAAGATATCTTCGTGAAGTAGGTGTTCCTGATGAAAACTGGCTTGATGTTGCCCAGGATATAATCCAATGGTGAACGTTTGTTACTGCGGCGATGAACTTGCGAGTTCCATAAACCATAGAGTTAGTTATTGTTAAGGACTGTTCTTAGGCATGATTCAGAGACCGAGACTAGTCTTGGTCTAGTCTCGAATTCTAGACCGAGAACGAAACTAAAGTCTAGGAATCGAGACGAGACCGAGACTCAATGCATCAAGACTTACTCGAGACGAGATCAAGACAGACTCATCCCTCGAGATGAGACCGAGACTTGCCTCTCGAGACTTTCGTCTCGATGAAGACTAAGCTTTATTTTCATGAATGTCTATATTAATTAATTTAATGCGTTTGTTGATGTTTCATACTAGAAGAAGTCTTGTGACAATTAGTTTCATTCTGATATTTTTTTTCACATGTTATATTGTAGTTCAAAAATATGACTATAACCCATATAAGTAGTCAAGCTGTCGATGCCAAACTATTTTCTGTTGTCTTTCAGTAATAATATAAAAGTGATTCGGGGACGGATAAATACAGACATTTATTCTCTTCAGAGAATTTTTATCCCCATGCTTTCTCCCATACGCCAAGAAGCCAAACAGACTAAATTGTCATATAGATCTTTTCTTACGCCATTTACTTATTATAATTTTCAAAATGGAAGATTTTTGCAATACTAACCTGTACCTTAGAAAAGAGGGAAACAATATGTTTCTACGTATATGGAAACAAGTAAGACCGAGCTCAGTCGCAGAACAGCTCAACGACATCTAAATCACCGTAGCCCCGGTAGTTCCTGATGTGAAAATTGTCGACAGACATAGCGATTGTATAAGGCTTCCCAACACGTGTTGCTGAATCCTAAATGTTGTATAAAGTTTTCCTGTAGGAACTTCTGAGTGTATGCAGTAGAAATTCTGCACAACCTATCAGGTAAATATATCTGCTGTACATTCGATAAAAGCAGTATTGTTTTTATAGAAATCAAGTCAGGCGGAGCGAGCGTCAAATTTGGATTATCTACGTATATGTCGGTGGTGAAGTTTCGCCTAGACTTCTCGAACAACTCAACCACCTTCGTAGCCCTAGTAGTTCCTAAGTCGAAAGTGATCGACAGAGGGACGTAGAGGTGATATAAGATTGTATCCAGTAAAGTTTTTTTTTTTTTACTTATCAAGTTATGCTTTGCTAGGATTGTTGGAATGACATTTTAATCTGATAACAACGGCTTATTTGAAATACTCATGTGCTTATTTGCCGAGCCGGCCGGGTGGCTGAGCGGTCTACGGCGGTAGGCCATCGGCTCGAAGGTCCTGGATTCGAGTCCCGACAGGGGTATGGGTGTGAATTTTAACAGCTAAGGGCGAATCGTGACGGGCCGAAGTCCAGAGTTACTAGACTGGCCCATACAAAAATCAAGTTTACCAAAGTTTTATTTGCCGGTAGCCGTGCGATCTAAGGCATTAGGCCAATGACTCGCGAAGGTCCCAGGCTCGTATCCAGGCAGGGATATGGATGACTGTGGATTTTAATTAAGTGTAAAGGGTCGAATCGTGACAAGCTGAAGTCAAAAGTTACTAGACTGGCCCATATAAAATAAAGTTTACCAAAGTTTTTTTACAATGTGCTTATTTCAGTTTATAAGATTCGAAATACGCTATTTGAAAGTAGTGCCTACCGATAACACACTTCACTCTTTTCTTTTTGCTTTAATGTATGGACGTGCAGCTGTAACTGTAATTGGTTCTTTTAATAAGTCAAGAGCAGTATTGTAAACTAATTGATTCGTATGGCTGTGGAGTTCGGTAAATGCTATTTTCAATATCTTTGTATTTGATTATTTCCTTGTACAAAAGTTCACAATAAGTAACACTTTTGTCACGTACTGTACACTGTTAAAAATTGTATTAACCTTGCCAGGAATTCTCAGGGAAATTACGCAGAATTTTTAGTATTTCATGTTGTTTCACTGTAATGGAGAAAAACTCTGACTTTTCGTATGATTATCTGGATATTTTTCGTTTTCAGTTATGCACATGCGCAGAATGAGAAAACTGTTTCTTATCGTAGCTGTGCATGCAATGTTGATCAAGAGTTTGCTGCCGCCATTTTGTCAATTTTTATTTTGGTAGAAATTGGAAATATTTTGAGTGGATAGGAATTCCTAACCCTAATTGACAATTATATAAATGTGGCGTAAGTCGTGGGATCCACTTAGATTAGATCTTCGGGATTCAGCCAACACAGTTCTAACACTCTATAGCGTTTTATTTTAACTGGAAATTTAGAGCAGTTAGGACGATGCTGGATTTTTCACTAAAGAACCCGTGTTCAAATTTCTTTTATACTTGTCTTTTTTTTTCTTCTTGTGCTCCCAACATTCCTGAGAACTGTATGATGGATTCCTTTTATTAATCAAATTACTGAAAATTCCCAAGTAGCTATCTTTGCCTAACTTTTCTCAGGAATGTCTCGGAAAATCTTTAACAGTGTACGTTCATTTATTTCTATAAATATGTTAGAAAATTGACTAAAATGTAATTTTTTTCATTTTTAACTTTACAGTTATTCAGTCAATTTAAATGTAATTTAGAAATAGCAAAACTTCAATGTTACGTACACCAATTTCACAATTTGTGGTATAACATGGATCCGTTTCCATAAGAGAAATATTATCATGTGTCTCACAGTTATTGGTATTCTTTATTACTTTAAAATTGTAATGTTTTTCTCTCTATTCCAAAATATTATTTCTAATCTAAAGTCTAAACCCCAAACTAATTGCGTAACAAACTATGTTAATATCATATTAATATTCTTGTACTGAGATCGGAAAGCTTGCATACCCATTTCAAATAAGTCGAAGGTCGGCAACTTGTTAAAGTCTATCGTCTTTCGAGACGAGATCGAGAATAACATCTCGAGACGAGACTGAGGTTTATAATTAAGATAAAGACCGGAATTTTCAGATCGAGACGAGACCAAGACCAAAACTATCCTAAAAAATTCGAGATGAGAACGAGACTGATGCCAGTCTCGTCCCGTCTCGTCTCGAGACCATCCCTAACTGTTCTAGGCAGCCCTTAATATTCTGAAGATATTAAAGAGTAAAGTTCTGTATGAAATTAAGCAGAATGTAAAGAACTTATTAACACTCGTACTAATCATGCTTTTTCCAAGATTGAAGTTGTAAGGAAACTAGAAAAAATAGGTAGAAAATGTGTAAGTTATGAAGTTATGTTACGCTCCTGTTTGTTTAAAAAATCAAATATTAAATTTACCTAATGCTGCGAGGATTGCACCAACCCAAAAGACATCACCACTTAATGCCGGAAGGTAAAGAAGACCGCCAACACGGTTGCCGTACTTCTCTTGGAAAGGGTCAATCATTGTGACATAGCCAGCATCCCTCATTGGTTTGGTGAAGAACAAGGCACCTAAAATGTTACAGATTTTACAAATGTTGGACATGAAATAATAATAAACCATCTTACAGTGATGACAAGCAAGTCAAAATAAATACAGTATTAAGATACATCTTAGTTTTTACTCAACAGAAGAAACCATAACCAAGGAATTGAATTTAAAACAAATGAATGACAAATTTCAAGTGTTAATATACAAGTTTCAATAGTTGTTTTGTTTTCGTTCTCTTGTCATAATTCATTAACCTCCTCGTACACCACATTTTAATGCCTAACAAATTAGAAGAAAGAATACGACTTTGTTTCCCGGTAAGGTGATAAAAGAGGATTTGACGAAGCCTTTTTATCACCTTATCAAATGTGACTGGAATGGATTCAGCAGTATTTAAGGAATGGGACTTGGGAGTATGCTTGTTTTGAATATGCATGAGTTCTTAATTTTGGATTAAATCATTTAATTTCTCTTTTCGATATGATCCTTTAACCGTATCTACCTAAGAGCATATACTTAAAGAGAGTGACAAATAAAAAACGCTGCCCTACAGGCAATTAAAAGTGAAACATTTTACTAAATTTCATAGGTTTTAATAACATTCTCTTAACGATTGAATCCTCAATTGGTGAACATAGTTATACTTTAATAGTATTTTATACAATTTTATTAAATGTAAAGTTTAATAAGGAATCTGGTTCACACATCAACTATAAATATTACTACATACATAAGTACAAGTTCTTAAGAACAAAGGAAAGATATACAAAATAAATAGTAGTTATATAGGAGCGACGGGACAATTTGATTAAAGCTAATTATGTGATTATCCTACATTCATTACATATACAGAAAAAGATTAATGATTATCAAAATAGGTGTAGGAAGTGAGGAGATTATAATTTGTATACTTATGTACTACCAGCTAAGTATTCAATATTCTATAAACAACAAGTACAAAGGTTCTACTATCTCACCAAGGTTGAACTAATAAGTCATAATCCTAAAATATAGTTTGACAGATAAAGCTTTAGGTAAAAACTGATAAAACTATGAAAAGACTCCACACGATTGAGGCAACAAACTCAAATGAAATATCAAGAAAGAGACTAAAATAAAGATTAGAAATAAAGGTAAAAATAGAATCGATAGGTATCTTGAGATTTGCCACTATTTTCATGCATTAACCATTCTTTATTCTAGGTCGCTAGTAGGCTCCCTTGTCTCTAGAAAATTATATCTAAAAAAAATATATATAAGGGAACCAAAAAGCTTAGCTTCTCAAGGAGATAGTTGAGGTTTGTCAATTACCTAGCACATAATTCATGAATTGTCCATCTTTCAACTTGCATTTTGTGTATGAATATTCCAGGTTAAAGCATGAGCATAAATAGCAGTAATTATTTCCATTATAAGGTAGACCAACTCTATTACACAACAATCTAAAGAAACATTTTTTAACCACTTCTAGCTATACTATTACATATTGATGTAGTATAGGAATATCATATTCCGCTAGTGTATTCAAGTTTAGATCTAATAAATGTCCTATATGTTATGTCAGTGTTATGTAAGTTTGTACTCTTTTGAGATTACTCCATTGATGAAAAATAAATCCTATTAGGTACCTAGCCTCTCTTACCTTTTCTTTCTTTGGCCAAAATGGTTATTGAATTTCAATTTGTTATCAAACAGAGCTCCTAAGATCACAACTGTAACTCAACTTGGTAATTTTATACATATTTACAATGTAATGAATCTATTTCTTGATATTTATTTTCAGTCTATTTTCTGTACACTACCCTTCTATTTTATTTATATCAATTTGCATATATTTAAAATTGGCGTCGTTACGGATGACACCTGGTAATCTTAGGTGATCTGTATATAAGACCTGGATCGTATGAATAACTTCTGTACAGATATCATTAATGAACACATTGAATAAAAGTGACCCCAGAAGAGATCCCATTTATAATAATAAACTGTACTTACCAAACAACAAACTAAGACTGTACCCAATAGGAACTTGACAACCAGACAAACCCGTTGTATACATAATTTCTGCTGTCCCATTGATATATCCTCCGCCTACCCAAGTGGCTGCAATCAGAAAATAATAACGTAAGTGAAAGGGTATAAGTAAATTTCCCCAAAGAGAATGGTTTTTAATCACTGGTAATAAATTACTGTCAACGTAACATTATCAACATTTATTAGAAAAAAATGTAAACATGTCCCTAATTAGCCGAATAAAATTACCTCTTCTTATCTTCAGTGCGCCTAATCTCCCATGTTCAAACTCGCTGGATTTAAATTGAAAGGAATGAGTGGGAGATCAGCTATAAATAAAACTAAGTCACGTCTAACATTACAATATAAAAACATAAATAGGAAAATGAAAAGTGTATAGAAAATATTTGCTGCATCAGATTCCAGCCACGGCCTTACTATCTGTCTAATGTAATTGTTTTCTGTGTACAAAAATCCAATGTTGCTGTGCTATAAATTCAAATGCACATAACTGAAACTTTTGGAGCTGAAAGTTCTGATCATATCAAATCTCTCATTTAAAAGTTCATATCTGCCTAAATTCTGATTCTGATTTGTTCATTGTTTTTTTTTTTAGCATCATTGTTATTTAAGTGAATATGCACAACAATCAAGAAAATTCATCAAGGAACAAAACAAAAGCAAGAAACAGGCAGGACACAAACCATTAAACTGTTATGAAGCTCCTTCTCTGAAAGCCTATGAATTCTGTAGATATGATGAGTTAGGAGACACAGGAAGACCATGCTGCCACCTGGCGTTCAAAATCAGTGTTCGATTTGTAAGGGGTATGATTGGGATTTTCCCCTTTCTCCAAAAATTTCCCTTGCTCTGTTTACCGATATATACCTTTAGCCTGGGATTTTACATGTCTCAGTAATCCCACCCCCCATTTCTGAAAATTGCGCAAATTGAACACTGTTCAAAATCGACAGTGTATCACATGGCCGATATCTTTGAATGTTTTACATATCTTTGAATGATTCAAATGATCATTTTATTACTTGTTTTAAAACTGGCCTTTCTAACACATAAGTTGATTCTTGGTCGTGATGGAACAAGCATCTTAACTGGTTGCGCCACCTATTAGAGATGTCTTCTAACTTATTAAAAAAAAGTATTAGAGCTGGTTTTCATGAAAGCTTGTGTTGCTTACGATTTGGGTGAGTTGCCAATTGAAACAGGTGTTTTATTGTAAGGTAAGGTGTGACACGTGTTTCAATTGACTATTCACCCAAATCACACGCAAAGCAACGCAAGCTTTCAAGAAAATCAGCCCTTAGCGGAAAAACTCTTAAGTGATCCGAAGATTACATTAACTAAATAAAATATTTTTTTTTTTTTTTTTTATGAACGCATTGAAACTCAAAGATAGATTTTAAAATGTATTAAACTTCGTGTGTTTGGTTTGTTTTATTTTTCCATTATGATATGTCTCGAGGAATTAATTTCTACGAAAAGCCTCGGTTCGGTATATATATATATATACACAGAAATTAAGGACCTTCATTCATTGAGTATGTTCTACAAAACCTACATCTCCCCTAAAATTGAATATTGCTCCCAAATTTGGAACATGGCTAATATTTCTAATCTATCTCATATTGCTTTAGTTCTGAACTTTTTTCTTGCTATAGTTAAAAGAAGAATACCATTAGAACGTAGCATAAGCAAACCAGAGTTATTATCCGTTCTTTGCCTCCACGTTCCCTCTTCTCGTTGCAAGCTGGCAGATTTGTTGTAATTATATATGATACTTAACGGGAATCTTAGTACTGGAGAGTTAATATCCAAATTTTACTTCCGTGTTCCCTTGCGAATAACCAGAAATAATAACCTGCTTCATTGTACCACGCCTAGGCTAAGTATACTGCAGCGCTCCTTATTCCATAGACTAGTAATTATGTACAATAAACTTTATTCAGATATTGATATTTTCGGATCTGAAAACACTTTCCATCGAACGCTAAATACCATTATCTGAGTTATTCCTCTTGTGCATTATAACCGTCATGTTATGATATCAATTGCTGTGTTGTGTGTTGTTTAAAATTTAATTTCATGTTATTTAGTTTGTTGCAATGTTATTTTGTTTCTGGCTGTGTAAAATGGCAACTCCAGCTGTATCTGAAACTTAATAATTATGCGCATAATGTACACTCAGATTCATAAAAAATATCTGGTATGTAAGGTTAACTGTCAAAGTAATGAAAAGTTCTTCAAGGAATGACTTCTTTTTACCTACAAGTGTGAGAATGCCTACAATGAATCCTAGGCTTCTTCCTGCGAGCATCACCTCTTCCTCGCCTTGGTTCTTCTGTTTCGTAGAAGCCCAAATTCCAATCGCCAACACCAGAAGGTAGAAGACGAGAATACCAACAAGTCCTGCCACGTAGACCGCCATTCTTTTCTGCAAGAAATGTATAGTCACATTAATATTAGTCTACTTAGTGGATAAAGTCGCTTATATACAAATAAAACAACATTTTAAAATCTAAGTGTAATGTTCGTAACAGCAATTTCACCATGCTCAGCTTTAACATAAAAAAAAAAGAAAAGAAAAAGGAAGGTTAAAATCGTTTACATCAAGATGGCGCAAGTATGCGAAGTCTTGAGCACAATTAAGCCGGCTACGAGGAAGGAAAGCCTTGCAAAAGGCAAAATTGCAAACATCATGTAACATTGGGTATACCCAATTTCGCCAGTCTGTTATCGAAAGTGTTTGCATGTGTAAAATAGTAATACGTATGTTGTGTGTTACACCCCACGTAAATCACTTTACCATTGATTAATTAATGAACTAGAAACAACTATTTAAGCAGTTATTATTGAATTATTTCAGGTAAATATTAATTTTAACTTGCATGTATTTTCAGAAAATATTAAAATGTGGAAAACATTAGTCATGAAAAATACTTTTAAAATGTTGAGAATCGTATTTGCTAGATACATCTCCATACTATTTTCAAAGTAATATCTAGCGCTCCAACTAAAATAACGTCTATAATTTAAAAAAAAACTAAGTTTTGTATGGCGAAACTGTAGGCATTAACATCTTTCAAAAACGTCGGTCGAGCACAACTAACCTAGACTTTGTCGACTTGGGAAGAGCAACCAGCCCGGTTTGTCCTGATTGGTTTTAAGAGACATGCAAGGCCTCTGCATGTGCACTCAACTTGAATTTATTTATGACGTATAGACATCTAAGGGCTGATTTACATGAAAGCTTGCATTCCTTGCTTTGCGTACGATTTGGGTGAATAATCAATTAAAACACGTGTCACACTTACCTTAATATAAAACACGCAATAAAACGCGTGTTTCAATTGGCTACTCACCCAAATCGCAAGCAACGCACGCTTTTATGGAAACCAACCCTAAGACTCAGGCCGATATAAGGGAAAAGAGTCGACCAGGACTTGATTTGAAGGTACTACCCAGGTGTGACTGAGGAAAAGCTGGAAAATCTCAATCGTGATAGTTGGTCGATGGAATTCAACATAGGACCTCCCGAAAGCTAAGTCAGTGCTCTACCACTGAACTACGGCCCTTATATGTAAAATAAATTCAAATTCTCTCAATTAAGTGTTACAAATTGAATTCCTCAAATCCAACTGATTTGATTTTGAAATTTTTACCTCAAAGTTTACATGTATAATCTAGCAGAATTGACGATGTTGTATACTCAGTTCAAAAATCGCAGAATTCATGTATGATAGTACAATATTGTTAAGTTTTTGGGCTGCTTCTGCTTAGTATTTTTGGTCTTTAGTCATCTCAAGGGCCGAAACGGGACGAGATGACTGGAGAATGGAGAAGACTGCATAATGAAGAACTCCACAGACCTGTACGAATCACTAGATGTAAGAATAATGAAATCGCAACAACTAAGGTGGACAGGTCATGTAGCTCGAATGGATGAAAAACGAAGATTATATTCTTTTCTGGTTGGAAAGCCGGATGGAAAGACCGAGACGTCGTTGGGAGGACAATATTAGAAGAGATTTTCGGGAAGTAGGTGTTCGTGGTGATGAAAACTGTCTTTATGTTGCAGGTTAGAATCCAATGGCAAACGTTTGTTACTGCGCCGATAAACTTGCGAGTTCCGTAAGCCATAGAGGTAGTTAGTTAATCATCTCACACCAGGCCCGTAGCGAGGATTTTGTTAAGGGGAGGCACAGATAAACTCTTTCTCTCTCTGTCTCATATACATATGACCTTTCTTAATCGAGTAGTTAACACGATTTTTGCACTTCGTACGCATGGTTCTTGGTTTGGTTCTCGTTAGAGAATCAAGATTTTCGGTACTGCGAAATTTAAAAGCTAGTTACAAAAAGAATTAACGAATTCCAGTCCAGAATGCTAGAAAATAACGGCTGAGTAACTACTGCTATTTTTTACTTTACTTTAAGTACGAACTCGTTTTTATTCATACATAAAATATTCTCCGAAGGAACTGTTCTTACAGAATCATCTGAATAAACAACTGATACCCTGCTGCATGAGTCTTCGGATTTTAAAACCTGTTGTGATAAACTAAGGAAACTATTCAATATTATTTAATACCTGACTAATATTTTTGCATTATACGTTTTTGTTTCAATTTTTGTGTCAGTGAAAGCTGATTTCTGATTATTTACTTTGCAAAAGAACGTAAATATCAAAGGTGTTCGTAAGGTGATTAAAATTAGGTTGTCTTTGAAGCCTAAGATAGTAATTGAATGCCTGTCTTATAGACTAGGGGTCCCTAAGCCCCCGAACCAGAAAGCTCCTCGACAAATATTAATTATGCCTTGCGATACCATAGAATGAAAGTTGTCTGATAAAATTCCGTGGTCAGACAGTAAAGCTACCGGTAAACGTAAACGAATAATGCAAACGTTAACTAATCTCATTGACATCCAGACCATGAAGGGCTGTGAACTACTCTAAAATTTACCTTTTATTTTTAATTTCCAAATGTTAAGGAGCAATATAAGATTTGTTTGAAATATTTCTGGGGTATGTAGACCCATACCCAGGACATCTGAAGAGGTGCTCCCTTCTGGTAGACTAACTTTTGTGAACTCACTGAGTAATCACATACATATGGAAGCAAAGACGCAATTCCATCCTTAGCAACTAACTGATACAAGTCAGCAATTGTAATCACAGTAATATGATAACTTTTATTTGTAATTTGCTCTTTCACTTTGATTTTACAGCGCAATTTTCAGCCGACGTTTGTCTGGCGAGCAGACTGAGAACATTCTACGTTGCTTTCAAAGTTACAAGGCATTCTCCCGGTATTTATCTGGTGGCACTTGGGAAAACCAGAAAGAATCACAGTCTGCCCCGGGATGGTCTGCCCCGAGTGGGACTCGAATTGATGAACCTCACTCAAAGCCTACGAAAGCATAGCACGACACACCACAACTGGCTGAGTTACTGAGGTCAGTGGGAATATGTAGTACAATATGAGTAAACTCACACAGGCTGTCTTTTGTTTATACAGGATATGCACTGAGCTAGTGCGAAAGTTGATGACGTGGAATAGCAGTTACCGTAATGCAAAGGAATAAGTTTAGAAAATTAAAGAATAATTTTCACTTATTGGACAGTGAACTAAAAGAAGGTGACAAAGTAGGCCAAGTTCAACTTTTCTATGATGGAGGATTCAATAAAATCTTGCAATAATTTGGAGTTTTCCACGAAACATTGAGCTTCAATGATTGTTGGATTTTGTGTTACAGCTGTGGATATCCTTATGCAATATAAATTTATGCAGGAAAAGGATAATCCAAATGAAGCACCACTTGGAACTAGAGCTGTAAAAATAGACTTGTCAGCTGCTGAAGCTCCCTTGGAAATAGATTTACTTTTCGATAATTTCTGTACATATTCTAAGGCAAAGAACAACATCAGAGCGACTGGCACAATTCGAAAGTGAAGAACTGGAAAATGTCCACTCAAATCAGTGAATTAAGTGAAAAAAGGAAGAGGCAGTTTTGATTTCCGAACTAAGAGAATCATAAACGTTTGAAGATAGCACGGCAGTGCTATTGTGACAATATTGCATCCAGTTATTCTACTTACCACTCTTAGGAACAGCGAAGCGATATTGCAGAGTGTATGGAAAGACTGAAGTAACGAACCGTTGATATATATATGTCAAAATATCGATATACCGAAATCGGTATCGGTATTTTGGAATACCGAAAATTCGGTATCACCCATACCGGAATATTGAACAGTATGAACATACTTAATATCGGAATATTGAAATACTGAATTCTTCAGAAATTCTGAAAATAATACTAATAACTTATATAGAGGAAGTAGCATGGCAGAGCTGAAACCAGGTCAGTTCTAGTGACCTGGCCTGAGCCGGACGTACGTGATCCGGTCTAAAACTTGATCCGATTGACCCGGTCTCAGAACTTAATGAGCTCCAGTTTCGTATGTCGGTCACCCCTCAAACGCAAGAAAATAATCAAATGCTCTGCTTTGTCTTCTGGGTGACGAGACCTAAATCCGGTCACCGGGTCAAGCATAGACCCGCTAAAAAACTTGACGTACTGTGCTATAATAACGATCATTCTAGTGTTGACTGGAGAGTAGCGATGACCAAACTGATCCAGATATCCGGAACCGCGAATATCAGGATCCGGATGCCTGGATCCGAGTTTCGGATATTCGCATATCTGGGGTATAAATACATCATCATAGTCTTTCCTAATTCGTACGTATTTTGGGAGATTTTTTTCGGCTACCAAACGACGTCTTATTGTGGAATTTTTATTCTTCATTTTGGAGTATTGTGAGGGGAGAGAAGGAAAACCGAATCATAGAAAGATAGATGAAATTGCTGAGTTGTACATGAATTGCAAAAGAAGTGCCATTGAAACCAGTCATATAATGGTATGTTACTAATACATATATTGGAATGTCAAAAGAAAACAAATAAACGACAGCACCTGCTTATCTCTTCCAACCCCACTCTCCCCCATCGCCCACCGTGACTATCCTTTGCTTTGTGACGTGGTTATTAGTCACATGCAATAAATATTGCGCTGTTAAAAGGAAATAACAAAAACATGTCCTCTTTTCATTCCCTTTTAAACACCTAGTGAGGTAAAAAGAAATACGAAACTCCTTTTCCAGATTACGTAATTTGCTTTTGAAAATAAAGTATGTATTTTAGAAAAAATAAAGGACGTTAAAAAAATGTTCCTATCAACTAACTTTGGACAAAAAAACGATAACAACCAACTACACAACTATCGCTATAAAATAAATTATATTTTTCGAGTTTCAGATACATTGAATTGAATTGGCTTTGTTTATGGTAAATTATGAAAGGCCCTGGCCAATACCTTCTCCATGCTTTGCCAACTCATCCCGGCACCTCTCTCTCTCTCTATTTATTTATTTATTTATTTATTTATTTCTCTTCCTTCTATTCTCTCTCTCACCGTCTCTTTCCCTCTCTCCGGAAGAGAAGGAAGAAGAAGAGAAATAGATAGACAAAGAGCTCTTTCTCACCGAGCAGCCATAGCTCAGTAGTAGAGCGTTGGCGCAGGATTCGGGAGGTCATGGGTTCGATTCTAGCAGTCGACCATCCTGACTGAGGTTTTCCTCAGTCACACCAGCCAAAGGCCGGGATGGCACCTTCAACATAGGCCCTGGCCGATACCTTCTCAACTCCTTTCCCCTCCCCTATCCCGGCCTGAGCCTTAGATGCCTAAAGGCCATAAATAAAATTAAAAAATCAATTCTATCTCTCTCCTTTCTTTCTTTGGCTCAAGTCGGGATGAGGTAGGCAGAGGATGGGGCAGGTATTGGCCAGGGCCTTTCATAATTTACCATCACGGCATCGCAGTTTCAGATGCATCATAAAAACGAAATCCGAATTCTGGATCTTTGAATCTGCGACCGAAATCGGACGAATCTATTGAATCGGATATCTGAAACGCCGAAGATCCGAGTTCCGGATCTTTTTGGATCCGGATCTTGCCATCCCTACTCAACAGTTTTCTAATTACATCAAAATGTTGGTGAAATGCATTTATCTGCTGGCTTTTATCCCATTCTCAAAACTGCCGCTGCGTTATTGAATTTGTTAATTGACTCCACGTGAAGTATGCGAAGCTACATGAACTGTGTTTTCATTATCAGAAAAGACCCAAACAGTACCTGATTAGAGCTGACAGCAGTGGCTCAATGGCTAGAGCGCTCACCTGTGGCTTGGGTTCGTCGGTTCAAACCCTTCTCGTGCCATGTGGACTTTGTTGTAAACAAACACCGTGCGTGGGTTTTCTCGGGGTTCTCCCATTTCCGCCCACTTTCGTCAGTGCACCAATCATTCCATTATCATCCATCTGGTCAGAGCCTGAATTTCCTAAAGGCCTTGAAAATTATATTCAAAGTACCTGATTACAGCACAATAATTTATCAAGATGCGTGCTCTTTCTTGATTCCGAAACAAGTCTGTAAGTTAATGTAAGTGATATTAAAGAGTGAAAAGTATGTAACTGGACCGGGGATCGAACCCAGGACCTTTGGGACAGGATCCCCAGTCCAGTCACATACTTCTCACTCTTTAATATCAATTATATCTGTACCTACAGAGGATTGATGTACAGAAAAAAAATCGGAAGTTGCCTCCATTTCAACTTTGGAAATTAATGTAAATGCTTTAATGTTTATTATCAGTATAGTATTCTGTAAAATGAATAATCAACTTTTTCTTTCTCATGTTGATCTTTTTTTTTTACTTATTTGAGATTGCCAACGTTTCATTGTTTATCTCTCGTGTAAATATACACTATATTATTACACTGGCATTTGCACCCATTTGCTGCCGACCGGGTGGTTGTCAATTTTTCTGTATTAATTTCAGTGTTTATCTAACACAAGGTTCTTGTGGAAAAAGGAATGACAAATTCCTCTATAAGAATCTTCAAATGTATGGGGTGCCTTGGCTTCGTAACCAGCTACTGGGGATGGAATAGTGTTAAGGTGTGAGGACTTAGGAGTAGTCTATACACACAGAGAATTGATGTGGCGCGGTGATGTAATAGACAGCATACCCAGCCGGGAACTTGGAGATCCGGGTTCGAGTCCCAGTCGCGGCGGTTGTCAATTGTTCTGTATTAATTTTAATGTTTACCTAACACAAGGTTCCTTGTGAAAAAAGGAATTACAACCCTAAATATAGATAAATTCATTTTATCTTTATTATCTAAATATAGATAATTACGCATAAAATAATACTATTTTTACATATTTACCGAAATTTCGGGGTGGAAAGTCCACGCTAACACCCTAAGTACATACGTCCATGAGTACTTCCATATCGCTTCAATATCATTGTTTTTCGGTATTTTGATATTGTTGGGTATTTCAATATTATTTGGTATTATCGATATTACGGTATCGTTCGGTATATCGATAACTGTCGATGTCCAAAACATACCGAAAGTGGTATGAGAATCTCAATACCGAACACCCCTATCGTGAGGACAATTGGGGTGCTGCTGTGAATAGAAGACAGTGCCGATCACAGTTGAGAGCTTACGTTCTACTCTCCCAACACGTCTGGTCAGCGTGGGAGCAGTAGACCAACTCCTCCCTCCGGGCGTCATCCAGTAGTGGAATGGATATGGCTGTGAATGATCTAATAATAAAAAATCACAGCCATATTCAATCCACTAGTGGATGAGGCCTCTTCCCGAAGGGAGGAGTTGGTCTACTGCTCCCACGCTGACCAGACGGGTTGGCAGAAGAGAGCCGAAGTTCTTAATGTGATCGCCACTGTCTTTTATTCACAGCAGCACCCCAATTGTCCTCACGATGCTGGGTCAACACCAACATTTTTTAGCCCCCACCGGGGATCGAACCCGGGACCGCTCGCACTTACGTCGAGCGCGCTACCGACTATATAGTGAAGAAATCCAAATAAGCTGATAGTTTAAATAAGTTTTTCTCACGTTACCGCTCTAAACTTCCTAACAAAAACTTGTTTTGGAATTTATTTTCTAACGGTCGCTGGCGTCTGCCTTGTGAGGTGGGTTATTGGGCAATGACATTTTGAGCTATTTTAAGTTCAGGAGGGAGATAAGATAATAATACGTCTACTTCGACAAAAAAAAAAAAGACAGAGAGAGAGAGAATCATTTCAAGACCAGGACCATTAACAAACATTCCTGCAACACATGGGCATTTTTCTGATACTTGGTGGTCAAGGACAGTGCACCTCGTGTGAAAAGAAAAAAAGTGATTGATTGGAATGTTAGGAATGAAAGAATGCAAAGTTATTGCTTTCCGAGCTATCAATCAATGAAACTGTAATTAAAGTAGTTGTTCTCTTTGTGTGCAATAAAACAATTGTACAGTACATTGTACTTCATTCGCGAAGTTTATACATACACGTCCTGTGTATCATTACGTATTACCATCTATTATTGTATTATGCTAATTCAGTATTGTTATGTAGAATTCACTTTGTTAATATAGTCCTTTGTCACTGCAAAAATCGAATAAAATAGAGTAAAACATTCAGCTAAAAACCGATGGATACAGATTTCAATAAATCAAGGTGTCTCAAATAGGAACACTGTATACTTTTATTCTTCCATAACACTTTTCGTTTTCAAATCCGTAAAAAGAATCTCAACTTCCATTTATGAGAAGCCAGCAAAGGTGTCTTGCATGTCTAATACGATATATCCGGATTCGACTAGTAAACGGTTAAATGATGATATTCAAAATAAAAGCTTAGTAAAATTAAGATATTATTTTCACATGAAATTTAGTCCACTTTGTATACGAGTTTGATGTTGAACGTCTTAGAGTAACAGCTCTTTTAGTACGATATAGATTACCGGATCGCTGACCCCGGTGGTCGTGAGGTCAGCACCTTTAAGGTTCTAAGTTCGAGTGTGAGTCGCAGCTTTGATGTCTGGATTTCAGGAACTAAGTTTACGGAACAATACAGGGCGAAGTTGGTAGAGCGTTGACTTCGAAATCGAAAGGTCCTGGGAAGTATCCCAGCGGTCGCCTATCCTGACTGAGGTTTCCCAGGCATTTTGCTAAGTAACACCAGGCAAATGACAGGGATGGTACCTACAAATTAGTCCCTAGTCGATCACTTTCTCATATTTTCTTCCCCACCCTATCCCAACCTGAGCTAGGGTTGTCTAACGTCCATAAAATAATTAAAATACAGTCACTTCATAAATATTTCAATTCGCGCCGCCCATTCTTTTCATTTTAGTCATGCAATAAAAAATTTTTTTTTTTTACTTTTTAATGCAAATTATTTAAGAAAAGCATGTTTTTAAAATGTATTTTTTTTTCGAGTTATTTCGGGGTTCGAATACTTTTTCTTAAGCTGAAGTTTTGTCACCCAAGTAATAAAAAGTATCTGCAACCAGTCAAACGGAACATGGTTGCGTACTAGTATTTAATGTAGAATAAAGAAGCTCTAACTAAAAAAAAAAAAAATCTATATATTAAAAATGTTTGCTAAAAAGGCTTTGTCCAGTCCGTCCGGCCGTTGTACTGCATCGATTTTGATCATTTTTATTTTTTTAATATCCAGCTTAACACGTAGATGAGCCATCAAGAAACCGCTTCCTCTCCGTCAAGTCTGAACTGAAGGAGAAGTTTTTGTGTGTTCTCGCCTACACATAGAAGAGTCTGGTTACGACTTACGATAAAGGGGGGCGCAGGCCCCCAAAATTTACCAAGTTAAGGACGTAGCCCGCCACGTGTAAGCAAGTATTGCTGAATGACCCAATGACTGTTGCCAACATATTATATTCACCCCGCACTGCTCAAATGCTTTTAAAATACATGGAAATATATGAAAGGAACAACGCAATATTGTATTGTAACCCGACTCACGTCGCTGTACATAATTTCATCATTGTATGATGTCGGGAAATGTGTTAAATTATTGTTGCAAGATTTGAAGACACGATGAACAATTGTGAATTAAAGAGATATTATAATAATAATAATAATAATAATAATAATAATAATAATAATAATAATAATAATAATATAAAGAAAGGTTGTAGCAACAAGTCGCAAATGGTTATCGGAAGTGAAGTGAAAATGTAAGTCTGATATGTATTAAATTTCACGAAACAGTGTTTCGTAGAAAAATAAATATAATGAAAGTTATGACGTTAACTGATTGCAAACGGTTGATTAAATCTACATCGCTTATTTTTTTGTTGGAAATCAGCTTATCTCATGGATTCTGCCTGGATTTGCAGTTTGAGAGAAGAGGTGGGGTAAAAAGCCAAAATTGCGAAGAGATTAGCAGAGTTTAAATTGAGTTTTGCAGGTTCTTTTTTTTTATCGATTTCTAACCGTAAAAGTTTTAAATCTGTGGAGACGTTCGAGAATTTGGAGTGACATCCCCACTGAGAGGGTCTGGAAGCATCACTGGTTCATCTATCATGAATAACCTGATTTAAATGAGGAGCGCAACAGATGCACGGACGCAACAAAATGTTAAACAAGTTAGAGCGGCGATTCTACCAATAATCGCGAAGGTTTCGGTCCCTTGATAGAATTTTAACCACGCAAGCATTAATTTTTAGAAAATAGGCTGGCAACACTGACAACTGCAGTCCTTAGGTACGGGACAACTAACAGTTCTTTTCTATTGTGTCGTATAATATTTATGCCAAGTTTGGCGCAGCCAGGTCTAACTGAATGGAAGGAATTTGAACAATTATTTTTTTAATGTATTGGCAACACTGAATTAATTACACCAATCAAGACGGCTCCGGCGGTTCTGATCTAGATCTAGCTAAGACCTTTTCCAACGACACCTCAGGCACAACTCTATACCTTGTAGTTCATGAGATCCAATTTCTGGACACGGACGGACGGACACCATGATATAAGGTACCTTTTGCTGTAGCAAAATAAAGTTTCCCAAAAATGGAGGCTTACTAAAAATTGTGACTCAGCATCAGACTGTTTTATCCATAGATTACTTCTTTATGATTCCAAACTATTGAAATCCTGGCTCAGTTGCAGAAACTTTAAAATATTTATTTTCCTTTTGTCTGCAAGGGACCGTACTGACCTGAGATTTAGTCTCAATTATAATTAACACTATTGTCCATTAGGCCCTGAACCTACTCAGTGCCTTCTCCCTGAGATGTTTAATATATATATACATAAACTGGACAAATGGCAAGCAACTTGTGGAAAGCAGCCCTGAAAATACTTATGAATACCTTTCCAGCCTAGCAGCCCCTGAAAATACCTTTTAAATGAAATGACCTAAAATTTGAAGAAAGAAAAAAATAGGTATACTTAGATAAAATATGTAAACCTGGCGTATGACGTCCATCATTGTCATTACTGTCATTTAAATTTCTCAGCATAAATAAACAATTTCAAAATGTCAGGTAATTTACTTGACAGCCATTCAGGAGTATTATTGGAGCCGTTTTGCAATCTTTTATTATTACTTTTGCCAGCCTGGGCATGGAGCATGTCCATACAGTATTTTTTTTTAACAGATTGACTGCTACGCGCAAATCAGATAGTTTTCTATATTGGCCAAGTTATGATTTCGTGATATTTCACTAATTTTTACATAATTATGACATTGGTAATATTAGAAATGTGAATAAACGAATTTTCCGTTACACATGTAAATTTAAATTTGATATCTATTTTTGAATCTCGTGGCTCCCTGAAGTAAATTTACATTATTAGGTCGTGAGACTCATTTTTGGGTTTCATATTTATTGCGTGAAAGTTTCGAGTACAGTATAATATTAGAACATAATATTACAAAAGAGGAAAATAATATTACATTGCGCAAGATGCCAGTTTTGATTGTGAAGAAACTTGTTTTTCAAAATTTTACCTTTGTAGCTTAGAAACGTGCTTGTAATATTGATGTTCGTGCGACTAAATAGAAATTTCTTATTAGAAACGTAAGTTATGTGGTTCATTTAAATGTAACACGATGTTTTTCACAGAAACACTCAATGCACATGCATACATTACAGCCACTACACTTTGTATTCATCTGCTTTGCATTCTTTTGGGCGTGGGCGTTGAGCGTCCCACCATTGAAACCTTTGATTTACAGCAACTTGGACAGCGAACTCGTCAATCAAAAGAAGCACATGCTGAATTGATATATTGGTAATTACTACGTTAGATGTAGAGAGTTTTCCAAGCAATTCCTTGATGACTTCTTCCCTGAATTTAGTTACTTTCATTTCTTTGCCAGTAACAGATTCGAAAATTGAGAGCGCGTTTATGACACATGTTCCTAACAACAAATGAAAAGCTACTTTTCTGTACCATTTTATTGATCGTCGAAGACCACAGCAATACGCATTCATTTGATCGCACAAATCAATGTACATTTTTCACTTCTTGTAATCAATAACAACTTCTGGCTTCGTAACATCTTTCCTTTTTACTTTGATTGTTTTCATTTCATCTGTATGCTTTGTGGAAATCATCAAAACATTTCGATCTTTTCTTTTTGCGCTATCGTCTCTCCTTTCTTCAGTTTCTTCTGACATACTTCTTTCGGTTTTTTCTTTTGGTTGCTTCTAAGGGTTCCAACCAGATGTGTTTCTCTTGCATTTAGTTCTTCAGCTAATTGCACACTTGCGTACCATTTGTCAACAACATACCGTGTCCTTCCAAAATCCAAATACGGTTCGGTGAGTTCGAAGATAACAGAAATTGGTAACGGTCTTTCTGGTACTGGACGCTGTTGGGTTTTATCTTCTTTCCCTACGTAAACCTTGTACCCTAGTGTATAGAAGTCTCTGACACATAATTTGATACCGTAGGGATGCCTCTTCTTTTTCACGTACTGTCTGAAAAATAGCCGCCCTAGGAACGGCACCATACTTTCGTCAATGCACATGTTTTGATCAGGTATAACAACGTTTCTGAAATTCCCAGCAACTATAACAAGTTCCTAAATCTTGTAAAGGCGATTATTGGGTGAGGCCTTTTCATTGTCTGAACAGTGAAACATACTGAGAAGTAGTTCAAAGCTATTCCTAGGCATATATTTTCGAACGTTTGTTTTATATAGCGTATCATAACTTCAATATTTACTCAAGTCTGACATTTGAACTTGGCCCATCCACATTAGAATACAAAGAAATAGTTTCGTTTCTGTAGGAGATGTGTTCACCCATTTCTGAAGTCCTGACTTACAACTTAGTTTGCGGATAACTTTTTCCTGCATTGAATATATATATATTCGTTTCCCGTACTAGAAAATCAATGACAGGATCACTAACAAAAAAGTTCGAAAAACTCACATGGGATACAATCAATCATCGTTTCCATTATGTCGGGGTTGATTCTGACTGGCTCATTTGCAGGATTATACACAATTTGATTCAAGTGACTCTTTGTTCCTACAGGACCCCAAATACACTGATTCTTTGCATTTTGCTGAAAACTGCTTCCAAGAATAACCGAATTGTCACTACTGAAAGACGAAATTGAATTCACTTCTGGATCTCCACTTACACTAGCATCAAAAGAAGGATCAAATTCACTGCCTGGTTCACTAACATTGTCGAATTCGGCTAAGATATTACGGTAAAATTCGGCTTTATTTTCATCCATTGTCCACTCAACAATGTAAATCGTGCCTATATAATCCACTGCAAAAATAAAATAACATACAGAAAGCAAAACACTGAAAAACAAGGCTCCGAAAAGCTAGAAAGGCTAGGTTTTGCATTTCAAGCAGGCAAAGACACAGAATAAAGAGCAGAAAATTCTTCTTCTTCTTCTACTTCTTCTAATATATCTTTTTCTGAACAGTTTCACCAGTATTGAACTTGCTTGTTTGAAATTTGAAGTGAAAAGAATAAAAATCTCCTACTGTGCTTTAGGTCCGTATAAAATCTTGCTTCGTTATTTAGCACATAATATAAAATAAAACCTGAAAGTTAGATGTATATAATGTAGGCCAATAATAAACGAAATTGCTATATAATATACACGCGCTAAAAGCAAAGGATGACATTCTGGAGCCAAACGATCAAGTTCGTGCGAAGAAACTCGTAGGTAGTGTAACCCATTTTCAAATCTCATGGCATGAATCAACTGTTGTCATGAAATCCAAAATTGAGTCTGACGGCTCGTAAATAGATATACGTGAGACTCAATATTGAGTCAAATGGAAGTCAACCTTTAAAGATGAAAATCACTCAGGCCTCTTCGTACCTTTTCTACGCATGCTCTAACTACAAAACCGTGATCTTTTATCATGAATAAGTTAGCAGTAGGCATAGGAAGTTGGAAATCGAAGTTGCAAATCTTTTCCGGCAATTTTTAGTTTTACCTTAGCAATTTTCAATTGTCTGCTGTTGTCAACACTGGTAACAAATAATCAAAATGAATACTGTGGAAGAGAAATAACTATTTTCTCTTGCTCTGCGTGGAGTTATGCAATAAAAGGAAAGGCCACAAATAAGCGGAAGTGATTATTCTCTCACTGTAATAGATCTTCCGGAATACTGACCTTGATTTTTTTTTTTAAACATTTGTATGTTCGTTGCTTTCAGTAACCTTTACATATCAACTGGTGGAACCTATATTATATAAATGCACAGTCTCAGAAGATTTACTGAAAAAGATAGACATATCTTGCATTATGCTTATATATAAAAAGGACTATAATGAGGGCAGTGGAATAACTGAACGATTACTACCTTCGCATGCCGTAATTTCTATTAAAAACTGTTCGTTTCCGGGAAAATGCGGGGACTCATACAGTTTGCCAAATGGCGGAGATGGGTTTGCCAAATTGCGTCATGTCAAGCTGTGAAAACTGCATTTTCTGCCATACTTTTGACATTAAATCGAATTTTTGCAACAGAAAAGTACTCCAAGAAAACATGTGAAGTATTCTCGATCGAATAGATTTCTGCTTCATGTTTTGTCTTCACCTCTTTTGCATTGTTTTGAAAGATCTTAAAAGTCATCTCCGATTACTTGCAAAAAAAAAGTGACTGTGAGCTTTCTGTAGCCTGTACGCTTGTCGATTCCTTAGTAGAAAGAGCAGTGGAATTACGAACAGACACAAGTAATTTTGAGCGTTTCATTGCAGAAATAAAGGCATTCTCAGAGGAGAACAATATTGAAACTGTTATTAATACTAAGAACATTCAAAAACTTCCAAAACAGTATATTGTCGAAAGTGTGTCAGCTGAAAACAATAGGCCAATAACTGAAGAAGATGTGAGAATTAAAATATGGTTTCCAGTGCTTGATCGACTTATTTCTGAGTTGATAGAAAGATTTACAAATAACAGCAGTATCTTAATTGGAGTAAGTTATTTGAACCCACAGAGTGAACATTTCTAAAATACGAACAGTTGCAAGTTTTCGGTCGTCACTACAATTGTGACTTGCATAGTCTGGAATCACAATTGTAACTCGTCCCAAAAGTCATCAGACGCTCTAAAGGCAGAAAAGAATGTAAAAATAAAAAGTCTTCAACAGCTTCTTTCTATACTGGAGAATTTCAAAATTGCTTTTCACGAACTGCATAAACTGTGTGTGTTATTGCAATGTGCATACCCGCATCAACAGTTGGATGTGAACGAACATTTTCTAGTTTGTGCCAATTATCTTCGTAATAGAAATGGCGCTGATAGGCTACATGCTTTATCTGTACTTTCAATGAGAAGAAACTTGCTATGTCTCTGGACATAACTCAAGTTATAGATAAGTTCGTAAGTGCTCGCAAAAAGACACGTATTCAATTATAGATGTAGTGTTTATGCAAAGCTTATACTATAGATATTAAGTACGCGAGTTTACTTAAAAAATAGACATTTATTATAGATATTTTCAGGTATTAGGTATTATGGGCATTATAGATATTATGAGCTTAGGTATTATAGACATTTTTATCTAAGAAAACTGAATATAATCTTTTATATCGCAAGTACGAAGTAATGAGGTGTTACTAAAGTAGTAAGAATTCATTCTATAAATCGAAACTTTATTGCATAACTGAATTTTAGTCTACAAAAGAAGTAGTGAATTTTGTAAAAATGTGTTGTTTCACTTTAGGAGTTAAATTTGTTTAAATATGTTCGCGCTTTCCCAAACGAAGGT
>JAGDQP010017074.1:0-39319 GCA_022664845.1 Lepisma saccharinum
ACCATCAAAGTGCAAGGTAAAATCGGTGCAAAGTAAAACCTAACTATTTAAACTGTAATCAAGCCAAACCTAATGTGATAACAAATAAGCAAAACCAACCTAACGCGATGTAATAAATAATAGCTAATATGATTCCGAGCTCGTATGCTAAACTAATCTAACGTGATGTAACAAATAACAAATAGCTAAACTAACCTAATACGGGCATTGCTTAACTACATCACCCATATTCC
Source organism: Lepisma saccharinum (assembly GCA_022664845.1). Lineage (NCBI taxonomy): Eukaryota > Metazoa > Arthropoda > Insecta > Zygentoma > Lepismatidae > Lepisma > Lepisma saccharinum. Next base: position 234 of record JAGDQP010017074.1, read on the forward strand.
TTCAGCCTAACTAGGTTAGCCCCTACAGGGTGCTAGTCTGACATTACGTAGTGAACCTGAAGGACAATAGGCAGTCTACAAGTACGTGAAATATATGTCGTTGTTAAATGCGTAACAGCAGTTTTATGTTTAAAATGCGACCCATTAATCCCAGAAATGATGTCGGCATCTGAAGTTTAACTTGGCGGGAAAATGTATTGACATAGATGAGCATGAAGTGGGGGACAAGTTATTCGCAGATACACTACTTGCCCTTATAGAAAGCAAATACGATGCTGAGGTTACCGTAACAATGTGTGACACATTAGATTTACATACGTACGCCGACAGCGAGCTGGATGATTCGGGCGACGCAATGAGTGATCAAATGGACTCCTCCATCAAATGGCTGATCCATCAACGACTGACGCGGGACCTTCGAGCAGTGAATACGAAATGTCAGTGAGGGGAAAGCCTACAGGAATAACGGACGCAGTTGTCACAAAATACAAAAGATCAGGCTTATGTAAGTTTGTTGCAAGCAAAAGGAACGTGTAAATTAAAGCAACCCCTAATAAGTTCAAATGATCTCACACTTTTGTGTATAAGGCGTTAAAGTTCTGTAAAACGCCCCCTCGCCCATACGTCATGGCACAAATCAACAAAGAAGTACTAGAGACATTCAAAGCGTATCGGAGGCAAGGTCTTACTCTTCATGATTACAATTTGCGCGCATAGATGGTAACAGCAGCGAAAAAATTCAACCACTCATTCCGTGGTTCGCATGCGTTTATCCACAAATTTAAGCGAAACCATAGAATCCGTTCAAGAGTAATAACACAACTTAGGGTAAAAGCAGACATGGAAAATGAAGATGTATTGCTTGATAAGGCCCACATTTTTGTCAATGATGTTAATGCTATCACACATGCGAAACTCTGTAATCCCGACTGCATATTTAACATTGATCAATCTCGGTTTGAATATGAAATGACATCAAGTAGAGCTTTGACCGAACAGGGTGAAAAACATACTACAACACTAATTCAGTCTATGACTTGAGTTACACATCCATACATCATTAAAAATTCACTTCTCCAAAGTGAACCTAGGGATTCGCTTTCACATATGTTTCCAAGAGCCTAATGGCATGCTCGGTTCTAAAGTAAAGAACAGTTAGCACGACACACCCTTTCAATGTTGCCGTTGATGCGAGCCGATCAGACAAACTGACTCGACAACATGTAAAACGGTGGTTAAAAGAAGTGTTTATTCCTTATGTAAAAGATGATTCACTGCTTTCGCTTGACTCCTGCACTGGACAAACTCATGAAACTATTTTCAGCGCAGATGATGTGTTTGATCTGTTACATGGCAAGAACATTCCCCATGAGGAAAATTCGGCGGGCTGTCGGTAGATTGGCCCGCCGCATTTTCCTTATGGGGTTCGTATTTAAGTCATACCACGAATAACCACAAGATTTATCTAGTCACTTGATGTCTAATTTTTTAGGCAGTATAAGCTGGTGATTTTCAGGCTTGAGGATTATTTTCGGCATAAATTCATATCTGCTTGTGTTCAAGAGAAACTGCATGATTGAGTATTTCTCATGAATCTACACTCTGTGGTTTATCAACAGGTTTGTTCTCCTGCGCTAAAGGATATGATCACATATGCGTGGCAGAAATGAGGATATGTGACGGGCGACATAGTTACTGCTTTTGGAAATGCTCTTGAGACTTTGTTGATAGTGCGCGGGGATCATAGTGACTGTTCCCAAGAAACGTGTGACCAAGGAGCGTTTGTGAAGTGTTTGCACTGTTCCATGCTGCTTTGTCCTGATCACTTCGTTCTGGACCCACATCATCACCCCTGAATATGTCCGAACATACCAACTTCATATCGTGTGTGCGGTTACGGCGAGAAATGTACGTATTTTGCCATAATATCTATGGTTTTTCTGTGGTATGTATTGGTGTCTTATGGTCATATATTTTCCGCCTGTATATTACTGGTAAACTGGTATATTACCGGTATTTCCTCAATCGTTGTCTCACATGCTAACGTTTCCTATACTTTCGACTGACACCTATCGCAGATCATTCATCTTTGCGAATCGATTCTGACGTACTTTATTGTCACAGATTTGTTATCTTTCGTGCCACAGCTTTCCTGTACTGTTTTCAGTCTCTCCACCGTCGTTTCTGTGGTTTGGAAGCCATGCAGGATTTTATGCAGTGTTGCAACCCCAACATTTTTTTAATATATATCGGGAACGGTTCGCCATGTCGATTCCACACAAACGCCATTGGAATTGCTGCGCTGCAGGAAGACATTATGTTCACATTTCCACATTATGTCCATGCCTACTCTAACATGTGGCTTTTTGGGGGGCATCTGTTATCAAGAACGTTAGTCACTTGATGCTGTGGTTTACTCCCTATTGTACATTTTTCATTCCGCAATATTGTTGTTGCTGTACATTGTTCGTTTCTCTGTACGGACCCCATAATTTCTCACCTTTAAAGCCAAATCTCCTTTTATTTGGCAACACTGATCAACTACTTTGTGCTTATTTTCTTTCACTATTTATGGCAAGGATTTTAATGCCATCAAATAGTATACTTTCTATTTGAAAAACTATAAGTTTGTGTTGTGGTGGAAACACTGCATGTGTGACACTACTGCTGTGTTCTTGGTCACGTGTTTTCCTCCCGTAGGTATCAGGTTACCTACACACCTTTTTCATTTTCTCTTTTTTCAAGAGTTTTTGTGGTATAGCTCAGTAGAGCCGCACCCGGTCAATGCCTGGTATGGTATGTTCCATTTCAATCCATGCAGAACAAAGATGAATTGTACCCTCATAGTCTCAGATTTTGTTCAAATTATTTTTATGGTTAGCTGAATCAGATAGAAGTACCCTAAAAAAGATGGTTTTGCCCTAAAAAAATCCAAAGCACTTGCAGGGATGCCAACTTACGCATGGATTTACCTTAAATTACGACTTTTTATTATTTTGTGTTTTCAGCCATTTTCAGGACAAATATCAGGCACCAGGTGGAAGGTAAGAGCATGAGCTTGCTTTCACATAGTAATACTGTTATTTCCTAATAAAATGACGTCAGAATTGCCTACATATGACGTCACACCAACGAGAACTCGATATTTCAAAATCGCAGTTTTCACGAAATTTGCAATTTTTGAAGTCCTTTTTTTCGCGGTTAGTAACGCATTTTTTCGTGTTGATTGTACAAAAGGCACAGGGAAGTTCATAAAAAACGATTCACGTCTTACGTCACTCGCTTACGTTTTCAGTATTCGACTTGCAAAGGGGGCAAAATATAAGAAATTGTGGTATTTCAAGCGCCATTTTCTCAAAAAAGCCTGCTTCAAAAATGCGGGTAGGCTGTTAGAGTTAGATACTTCTAACAAACCCTGTAAGTTTCATTTTCGACCCATTAATAGTACAGTTTCTGCTAGGTTCGAATTTAGGAACCTCTAGAACTGTCGCGTCAGAGTATCAGACGCCATTTTGCGCTAAAACGATTCGGAATATGAATTTTTATGTAGATAGCAAAAATGTTTATTTGGAAAAATTACACATAAAAATTCCGAAAAATTCCGAAAAATATAATATAGGGCCGTAATAAGGTAAAAGTACGAACGTGTTGTGGTAATTTACAGCTGTATCAGTTATTGACGCCATGTTCTGCGAAAACTACTTATACCATAATACTACTACTACTATTAGTACTAATATACTACTACTATTATCCGTCCAGAGTTAAGTGTATACTGTTGCTCTTATGGCAATAGCGATTCTGGTTTGACTGCTAAATAAGAAAAACAAAACTGAGGTCTCTGCAGCCGTTCTCTCATTTCCTGTTTCCATAGCCAAAAGGCAACGCTCCAGTCGCTGTTAGTTTTCGTCCCCTTTCCCCCGTCAAGGTTTTCAAATGAAATGATCTTTATATTAGATAATTAAGTATGTGTGAGAGGAATTAGTTAATTAATTTTCGTACTAATGTTAAATATTAAACCTTTACAATGGATCCTTGAAGAGAAGTAAGAGTACGTCAGTGGGTAAGTATGATAATTAAAACTGCAGCTGTTGCCCATACGCTGCAACAGTATAGACCAAACTCTGGGTCGGTAATACTACTGCGTTGGTACGGCTAAGATGGCAACACGGATGGCTACAGTGTTAGAGGTGAGGACCTTGCAATCATCTTTGTAAGGTGTGGAACAATGCTCTTGCTAAGTTTCGTGAAGATGTGATGAATTTAGTTTCCAGCTGCAAAAACTGAACGGGAAAAACTAGAAAAAGAAAGCTATGTTCAATTACTAAAGTTTTGACAGCTGTGACGGCTCGAGTTCCAGTCGGTAACAGTGCACGCCTTCATGTGATCAGTGCAAATGATACTGAGCATACAAACTAAATATTCCAGAAGAAAATGTCCGAACAAAATTGAATACAGTGTGTAGATACGTATTTTCTTATGATTTTATGTCACCGGCTTTTTTTTACTAATTATTATTAGGGCTCGGAACTTGATGACCTAAATGTGACCTATAAAATTAACTTTCAAATGTGAAAAAGATTGCTATTTTATGATCACATGAGCAAATTATTACAGCAGTAGACATTTCCATGATCAGCAAAAAACTGATGTAAATTGAGAAGTAAAGCGAATTTGCAATTCACTATGATCGTCATTCATAAATTCTCAAATGAAAAAGGATTGTAGATTCCCAACATGAACAATATTATATTTATAGAAAATGCTCTCCAGATCCACAGATATTAAGGTGAACGAGGTCTCCAGGTGAAAATTCCTTTATGTAAAAGTCCAAACTGAAATGTTTTCCTTGCAAAATATTTTCGCTCTTTTACATAGCTCTCTACAATTCTCAGCTACTCCTAGTCCAATATTTTCTCCACACTCTGCAGATATTCCTCACGTTTTCTTATTTTACCAGCAACAGGCGGTATGCTTTCACCGAGTTTTTCCAGTGAAGTAATTGTGGTTGTCAATATGGAAAATTTGCTCTTAATATGAACCTGACGTCCTTTCAAATAACGACTTAGCCACCGGATCTTGAGAAAATACTATAGCAATTGCAGGTATTGGAACTGTCCAGAACTGATTTTATCACGTCAAAAAGATAAAGATTCTGTTGACCTCGATCGCCTTCTTCGTGGTAAGTTCCTAAATCACTTCCAGATGTTTACCGGAGAAAGGAGCAAGCGACATTTTGTTTTGTTTCTTGTATGCTTATATCTGTGAAATATGTAAGTAATTACACAAAAAGAAACTTTTTAAAAAACTAGAGTAAATAATTTTTAAAATGTCCAAAAAATGACCTAAAAACGAGAAAATTGCCAGTAAACCGAAAAACGGTAAAAAAAAAAGCAAAATAATGGAAAATAAAAATGACGTATTCTCCTTAAGTTTTAGAGCGAAATGAGGTTTCCTTATGGTCGACATCGTTCCCAAACATTCAAGAAAAAGAAGACATTTCATCAAATTCAGAGCTATACTAATTATACTGTGAATAACTTCCGCCTGTCACATACAAAATACTCTTGTTCTAAAAAGGTAGTTTGTTTCATTGACGAAATGAACATACATTCCTCGTATTACGACTCTCTAGGGCCTACTACGTTTTTGGTAAATTTCGTATTCATACTGGTTTTATCACAAAATGTTTTTAGAAGTTACTCTGATACGGCTTACGTCAGATTGCTGCGAAAGCGTAATGTTCGTACTATTACCATATTACGGCCCTATATTATATTTTTCGGAAATTTTTCGGAATTTTTATGTGTAATTTTCCAAATAAACATTTTTGGTATCTACATAAAAAATCATATTCGGAATCGTTTTAGCGCAAAATGGCGTCTGATACTCTGACGCGACAGTTCCAGAGGTTCCTAAATTCGAACCCCAGCTGAAACTGTACTATTAACGGGTCGAGAATGAAACTCACAGTGTTTATTAGAATTCTCTAACTCTAACAGCCTAGCAAATTTCAATTTTTTTAAGCAGGCTTTTTTGAGAAATTGGCGCTTGAAATACCACAATTGCATATAATTCGCCTCTTTTGCAAGTCGAATACTGAAAACGTAAGCGAGTGACGTAAGACGTAAATCGTTTTTTATGAACTTCTGTATGCCTTTTGTACAATCAACACGAAAAACCAAGAAATAAATTTTCCTAACAACGGAAAAAAGAACTTCAAAAATTGCAATTTTCGTGAAAACCGCCATTTTGAAATATCGAGTTCTCGTTGGTGTGACATTATATGTAGGCAAATTCTGACGTCATTTCATTAAGAAATAACTATATTACAATGTGAAAGCAAGCTCATGCTCTTACCTTTCACCTGGTGCCTGATATTTGTCCTGAAAGTGGCAGAAAACACAAAATAATAAAAAATGCGAAATTTAGGGTAAAACTTGGCAACCCTGCAACTGCTTTGGAATTTTTTAGGGCGAAACAAAAGATGGAATGGTACTTCTATCTGGTTCAGCTCCCCATAAAAATAATTTGAACAAAATCTGAGACTATGAGGGTACAGCTACTGCATGGATTGAGATGGAACTAGCTGTATATGCATTATACGTAGCGGGTAAACAAGTCATTTAAGCACCGGGTGAATATCACCACGTTTGTTAGTGATACAAAATTAGTTAGGGTACAAACTTTCTTAAATGTCTAGCTGTCACGTCTCGCATACATCTCTTGTGAGATACGTCACTCTGTGATGGTCTTTTTATAGCGGTCCGTGTAAACGAGAACGCTATTGCATTTTGATTCGGTGTCAACAAAACGTATTGGGAGAGGATGGAACGGGACACATCTTATAGTTTCAAAGGCGTTGATCACGAATTTTACCTTTATTTTTCAGTGGGTTTCCTAGAAAGCCACTTTTGGGGGGCAAAGTGATAAATTACGATAAGTTATGGTGTTGATGAAACATATTTGCTGTAACTCAAATCCAACTTTTCTTAAATTTTCGAGTACTATCATTATCAATATGAAATTTATTTTTCAGTGGCGTAACTAGAAAGTAACTTTTTTGGGGTCAAATTGAAAATTTACGATAACAGTGTTTTAAAGCTCCCCTGTCCACAAATAATTTTGGGGTGATATGAAATCCAAGTTGCGCTTATATATTCAAAGCGATGATTACGAATCTGACTTTATTATTCAGTAGCGTGACTAGAAAGTCACTTTCGGGGAGGGACAAGGCTATAAATCTCGGTAATTTCCATTGTTTTAGAGCACCCCTTTCTACAAAAAATTTGGGGAGAGTCTGAAACCGGACATAGCTTATAGTTTCGAAGGCAGTGTTTACGAGTTTGACCTTTATTTCTCAGTGGGGTGACTAGAAAGTCACTTTCCACGGGGATAAAGTGACAAATTACGGTAAAAAATATGATATCAGCAGAATCAATGTAGACCTATTGACGTGTTTCTTTACCAAGAATCAATGAAGAACACATTAAGGTTAAATAAATTTAAATGCTTGATTCTTGTTCCCAAGACGATAAATTACAATAATTTCTAAAGATGTATAGACAGTGACAGCCATATTTTGCTGGTATGAGATACGACATTGGGTGTGCAGTAAATTAAACAGTTTGTGTTGAAAGTGTGAGTTGTAAGGCATTAATTATGAGGTGGGACATAGACCCGAACCACCTACTGACTTGGCCGATCATCGAAATCTAACAATTTTTTATTTCATAATATTCGTATGTAAAGTATAGTTTGATATGGTAAAAAAAAACAGACAATAGCGTAACTTAGAATTTTCGGGGCTATAGCCCCCCACCCTGCACTGAGATAGCTCATTTTTATAACAGACTTAATTTCTGTGCAAAGTTTGGATTCATTCGTTTCGGAAATACAGCCGACAGAGCAAGTTAAACATAGAACATTTCGGCGGGGCATAGCCCGTAGCACCCGACAACATGCGCTTTGAGATACGCCACTTTGCCGTGGGAATTTTTTATCTGAACTGAGATACGTAAAATCTATTTTTGTTAATAACTTTTGAACGGCTTATCATAGTAATACGTCGATTTGAGAGAAGAGAATATATAACGTAATGCAATATTCTAACGGTTCTACCTCAAAACTGCCAAATATTGAGATACGCCACTTTGTGATGGGAGCTACGTATTATCCAGCAATACATTTTACCGTGACTGTACAGATATAAGAATTTTACAACAAGCAATATATTTCCTTTTTTCCTTTTGATTTTAAATTGTTTGAACTTCTATAACATAATGAAATAAGCAATAGTTTGTTTGATTATTTTAACATAAACTTGATGTACAAAATATAAGAAACAACGCAAATTTCTGCTCCAGCAAAATCCTGTAAATAATATTTAAGTTTGAGCGCATCGTGGCAACACATTCTGTTGATAGTATGGAATCATAGCTCATGAAAAACTTTATGACACATTTAAAGAGCGAGTGACTTTACAATTTGTTTGCAAATAACAAAAATGTAACGATACCCAAAAGAACAAAAGTTCAAATTTGAATGGCAGCAGATCGTTGGAATACAATACGTATTTTATAGTATACATCTTTAAATGTCCTTAAATTCAAAGTCGACACTTAGGAAGGGCAATTGCCCCATCCTTGGGTTCGAGAATATAATCACATTAAAACGTGAATACAACTTCTTTAAAAAGACAAGTTAGACCAATATAAAAACGCAATAAGAATTAAAAATGTACTTTTTTCAATTTCATTTTTTATAAGTTCGGAACTAAATTTATAAAACCACTACTTAGTAGAAAAAGATTTTATCAGGTGATTTTGTTTAAATTTATAATGCGGGGTTTTAGTTCGGCATTTTTTGTTTGTCTTCTGTATCTATATACACTTTTCCTCTCATATTAGTATTCGTTCAACAATAATTCTACATTACGTCTACATATAGTTACAATTAGAAAGCCGAAAACCCTGTGGTGCGCCTGTCTGAAATGGATTAGATTTATAATAACAATGATTCTCAAAGGGTGTGCACTTGCACAATAGTATGCCGCGAAATCGCTTTTGTGCAGCGCCGCGAGAACACAAATATGTTGATTCAAATTATAAAATCCAGGGTGATTTTATCTTGATCCAAACTCTAAAGGCCCTCTAGCAGACAAATGCAGCCCTAAAATGTCGAATTACTTCGCACTCATTGCCAGTTTTGGGATACAAACATATTTATGAAGTCGTACAAAAAAAATCATATTCGAACCGTAACACTTCCCTTGTAAGAACGGATTTTACGAAACTCACCTCCGTTTGTCAGTGTTGCCAAATTGAAAAAGTACCGCTCATTATAACTAGAAATAATTTTGTTTGGACACTCTTTGGTACTGTAGGACTCAACGCTCCGCCAAGAACCAGTTTTAAATGTTGCCAAAAAAATCACTGATTCTTTCAGTATCGAATAATCAACGGAACGGACAGTTACCTTGTGTGGATGACATTTTTTTCCTATATATTTCCTATGACATTGTTTATAGTATCTTAGTTTTAGTGCGGCGATAGGCAGTTAAACTGTAGCCTGCAGTGTAACTTTACTCTGCAAATAATAATAATAACTTTAATATTTTCTAGCACAACAAAACTAATTTTCAAAGCACATAGTGAATTTTCAAGTTTGTTCAAAGCAATGTTTGAGAAACCATGCGCAGTAGTGCTAAGGGGTTCACACAAGGAGTGCAGGTTGCGTTGGAAACTACCACGTTGACGGGTTCGCTCCCAAATTGATTAATCGATGGAGCAGTGTATGCAAATACATTAATTAGATAAAACTGAATGTATCATTAACGTGTCAAACTCAAACGTGCCAGCCATTATCATTTTTGGAGCAGTTGTTAAAGATTATGTTCTTGACTAGTGCTTTCCTCTAACTCAAGATGAAGAAATGCAATATGAACGAAGCAGAAGTTCTCAGAAAGTGCATTCTTTCATCAGCGATAATACTTGTCATATTGTCCTTGAATATGCTCCTACACAGCAAAATTCTAGCATTGGACATTATCTCAGACTATAACCAATTATACAGCAATAGGAATTGTATCTTCTGCCAAATACAACCATACCAGGTATTTATGCTTAAAATGTAGCTCTTAACACGAATTTCTCGAAAGACGATGTACAGGGTAAAAATGTGAAGGTAAACGTAAATTTGCACAAACTTTTATTTATGATTTTACTGTGTGGAGACATGCATTTAAATCCCGGTCCAGTTCACAATCAGCGTAGTAATGAATTCGTTCTTAAATGTTATTACCAAAACATTCAATCTGTAAGCAACAAATTATTAGATTGTGCAACTCATTTACCAGAGTTTTTACTCTACGGCTGTGTTATTCTTAGCAAGACTTGGTTAAATGAAAATATATCTAGTGCAGAAATACCTTTTTCCCAGCATTTTACTATATATCGAAGTGATCGTGGAAGCCGAGCAGGTGGTGTAGCAGTAACTCTAAGTGGCCTACTAAAATGAGAGAAGATCTGAAAACTGACTGTTAAATTGTTTGGGCTGAAGTTCGTCTTAATGCTAGCAAAAAATTACTAATTAGTTGTTTCTACCGTCCCCATAAAATAGTCCTAGGGAACTGTTAAAGGTCTGCAGAGATTGAACGTTAGCTGCACATTCAGAGGGTAATGTGTTATTGTTCGGATATTTTAATATGCACATGGTGTGGTCAAGTATAAAAACTGGGGTTCCCACAGACAGTAATGAAGCTTGGGTCATGGAAACTTTTATACATAGTCTTGGACTTTTCCAACAAAATATGCATAATACAAGGAACAGTAGAATTATGGATTAGGTGTTATCAACATGTGATAAATGTACTATCACTCCATCTCTAAATTTGTTTTCATCTGATCACGAGAGTTTGGAGGTGGAACTATCCATTAGTATTTTAAAAAAACAAAGTTGAAAGCTCCTCCTTTCACTCCAAGGCAGCATATTCCTCTTTGGAGAAAAGCTCGTTGGAATGATATTAACCACCCTCTTTCTCTTTTCCCATGGTGTATACTTGAAAACTTAACTGTAAATGAAGTGATTGATTTGTTCACAGATGTAATTCAGGATACCTGTAAAGACTTTGTCCCTATAAAAAAATTCCGATCTTCTAAATATCCTCCCTGGTTTGATACAGAAGCGCGGTCTGGTTGTAACAAAAAACTTGCATGGGAGCTTTTTAAGCAACATCCTAATGCACATACTTATAGCTCATTCTCCCAGATTAGGCGCTACTCCAAGAAATTGTTTAGGGCAAAGTATCAAAATTATATTAACGAGGTAACATCTGAAATATGTACCAATCCTAAGAGATTTTGGTCCCTCATAAACTTAAGAAGGTGTCAGTCACATGTCCCGACAGAGTTAATTTACTTTTCGGCTACAGCTGCTATTGAAAAGAGGGTACATCTATTGAATGAATACTTCTCTAACAATTTCTGTGTCCAAACTCCCCTTTGCCGCCTCCTCAGCTTCAACCGATCTGTTCACATTCACTGTTTTCATAAGTACATCATCTGATGAGGTAAAATATCTGCTTTCTTCTTTACCTCTAAATCGTTCTCCCGGCTCTAATAACATTAGTGCTATTTTTTTACGTAATGCTGCGGAATCATTTCCTTACCCTATTTCTCGTATTTTAAATGGGTGTTTTGCCTAAGGTGTATTTCCTTCTTCTTGGAAGCAGGCCAATAATATACCCATTCTTAAATCGGGAGGTAAGGATATGTCTGGAGATCTGGAGATATGTCTCTTCATACAGACCCATTTCTCTTTTATGTACTTCGTTCTGTGGTGTGTGAAAGAATCATCAAAGATAGACTTTATAATTTTGTCTCATCCTATCTAGACTCTGCTCAACATGGCTATCTTCCTCTTACTAACCTGTCTTTTACTCTCTGATGCTACGCAAACCCTTTCCAATAAGACACAACGTAATGTCATCTATCTATATCTTAGTAAGGCTTTCGATAGAATTGATTGTAATCTTCTTTATAAATTAATTCACCGATTCAATATCCATGGTAACTTCCTTTCATTATTGCGAGACTACCTCACTTGCCACGAACAACGTGTTGTTCTTTCTGGATTATATTCTAATTTTCTTCCTGTTCTTTCTGGTGTACTTCAAGGTAGTGTCTTTGGCCCATTCCTTTTTCTTCTATATATGGACGGTCTCCCATCTTATCTCCCGTCTTCTAGAACCAAAATTCTTCTTTTGCTGAAGACTGTAAATTATTTCGAGAAATCAGACCATTACAGGATGTTGCTGATCTCCAACATTCCATCTCTGATCTATTGGAATGGTGTGAGGTGTGGAACTTGAAAATAAATAGCTCAAAATCCTCTTTTCTTACTATTTCTTTAAAGAGGAATCAAATCGCATCTGCCTATATCATTGAAGATAATCCTATTGCTAAAGTTTCTTCTCAAAAGGACCTTGGAGTGGTATTTGAAGAAAAACTTCTGTTTGCTGATCACTTGACTTCTATAACTAACAGTTCTATGCGCTTACTTGGTCTTCTGTATAGATTTACAGACATTAAGGACCTTCATTCATTGAGTATGTTCTACAAAACCATCGTCTCCTCTAAAATTGAATATTGCTCCCCAATTTGGAACATGGATAGTATTTCAAATTATTCTCATATTGATTCTGTTCTGAACTTTTTTCTTGCTATAGTCAAAAGAAGAATACCATCAGCACTTATCCTAAGCTGAATTGAATTGAATTTAAGGCATTTACACAACTATGGCTCAGACTTTATTGGTGATGGGACGAATTAGTAAAATGAAGAATGTAGTAGGAAACGGGAGTACTCCGAGAAAACCCACCAAGACGGTGTTTGTCCACAGGATTCTGTACGTGAATGATGAGAGTATGTAAGACATTTTAAAAAGTATGTTTGTTCACAGGACTCGGTAACAACCTGTCAGATCTTCCCCTAACATAGTGTTGGGAGGATAGTTGTGAATAAAGATGGTCGGGGTCTAACGAAAAAAATATATCAAATCTGATAAATTTTTGTGTTAATTATGAGTTCTTATTTTGATATGAAAATAATGGCAAAGCAGTTTACTGGGAAATTTTAACACTTCAAGTTAGGAACAATTACAACACTTGTGTTTTTATATCCGTTTATACGGAGAGTGCATTTTTGTGATATTATGAAGAGTATAAATATATCACCTAAAGCATAAAGAAATTACTAAGTATGAGAAAACTGATATAAAAGTATAATTTATGTTTTTAAAGAATTAGTCTAATTAGTGTTCGAAGAAATTGTCCAAATTTCTTTATCGAACAATGTTACAACCCCAGATTGGAGCCATGCATTTCTAACTTCTTCCGTTATTTTATTATATTGAATTAGTATTTGCCTACGATTATACAAACGAACCCCTACATTTAGTAGAAGCTGTGACTAATGCCACAGATGCTGTTATAAAGTTTGAAAGAACCAATGAAACTTTCAGAAGGAAGACAAAACAAGTACCAGTAAATCAGATTACGGAAGAATGCATGAATATATCTACAAAAATACAGAAAATGAGATCCAGTTACAGTATTAGACAAGCCCATTCAGGCATGTATTCAGATTTATTTGTAATGTGTTCAGGAATTGGGTGGAGGTTCAAATAGGGTCTGAATATGAAATTGATAATAAGTATATAATCGCGCCTAAAATTATGCTGAGCTTACAAAAATACCGGAATTTGGAAGAATGCTCTGAACTCTTCCCTTGGATACGTCACTGAGCTGTAAGAAAAAGTAGTATGGACCTAGCAATAGTTTGTTTGGGAAACAATATTCAATAGCTATAAAAATTAAATAACTAAAGTGATAGTACCATAACAAAAGTGTTATCTGAAGCTTTATTTTTTTTAATGAAGACGCTGAACACGATAATATAGACTCCCAGAGTTAGAACAACTTAAATGTTATTTTGTACACAAAATATTCGATACTAATTGAAACTTTCTAATGCGAAATTAGTAAAATTAAAATGTTCTATTGAAACTATTAACTAATCCTATAAGAAATGTTGTGTTTTTCAGCGCACAACAAGCACAGCACTCAACACGTGTTGGTCGTCGCCAGGTTAGTGACTCGATTCTCAACCTAAGTTCTATTCTGAGTCTTTTGGTTTTATTCTGATTTATTCTGATCTATCTTGAAATGTTCTAGAAAGTTTAGTATCGGTTTTATTTTAATTATGGTCAGTTTCGGTACCCAGTTTCTTTCATCTTTTCCAAGGTTGTAAATTGTACGAGATCTTCTAAGTACGAGATGTTGGTTACTAAGAAAATCCGGACTGGTTTGCCAAGTAGTAATAATGGCATCTCAACTGTCATGTTAGTGTTACACTTTGATAAGTTGTTGAACATGAATAAAATAATTTTGAAGTAAATTGAGTGCATAAGGAAAATAATATTTGTTCTGGGCCTGCTCTCGGAAAATTGTTTAGGTGGGAAATTTTAGTAATTAATTTTTTATTCATTATTTTAATATTTTACTGTCATACTTTTAACTTTTTTGTAATATATTCTAAATATCAAGTAGTTCGGTATTTGTCCAAACAAGAGTTTCCTGGATTCATTTTGTCTTGGTTGTAGCAGGTACCCACACATAATGATCTAGAGGCCTGTTGGATCTTAGATTGTAAGATATAATAAGGGTAGGTATTGTGTGGTAAATCTTCGCCAAGAAAAGTATTGACTGAGGTTTTTCAGGTTGTCCTTAACTTCTAACATTAAATCCTAGATGGTAACACAATCTCTGCGCGTAGAAACAGTAAGTTCCCTCTTTGCTTCTGTAACAGGTTGGAGTTCTAGGGATGGAAACCCTAAGGGTAGTTCGAAAAGGTGAGGAATAATCTCCGGACAATTATTCCGACTTGGTACCTTGAAGCCAAGTCAAACCTGTGTTTAACATTGGAGGAATCTCAGAGGAATCCCGCTAGAACTCATTTGAGAACGGATTCCACTAATGATACCCAACAATATCTAACATATACTAACATTGTAATATATAGACAATAAAATACAAAAGTTTTATTCGGTGTTAAAATTTCTTTGGCTTTGCAAAATTACGTAATCTAATATACGTACAACCAATATATCGATATGTTTCGTGTAGAAGCGACATAAGAATATACTATTTTATATAAGATATTCCTTCACATTTTGGTTAGTAATTGTGTGTATATATAAAGTGTTTACTAAAGTGTTTACCAATTTCACACACAAAAATATATGCAAGGGATGCGAAAAACAAACACATTGAAACATTCATATTGAACAGCTACATACTGATCCACTGAAACGTTTCTATAAGCATAGCAAATGTGGTTGAACCTGCTCCCAAACTGTGAATAATCTGTTATATGCAGCAGGTGGTTTGCGTTAAACTGATTCCTTAATACTTTAAGGTACTGGGGTAGAAGTTGTTGTCGTTGACAAAGAGGCATTTGTGGCAAGAAGTTTATCTTCTCCTGTTTGGAATTGGACCAGAATAATGAGATACGTTGTCACTGCTCCTGCAATCTGAAACAAAGTAAAATATTTCCTAGGTTAATTTACATTGTGAGAGGGTATGCTGATATCTGTATAACTGATTTGGACTAAATTTATCACTGTTGTTAATTATGTATTTTGTACGAAAGGTCAATACAATCTATCGATATTAAAACAGATTAATCGGCTTACTAGTACTAAACTCGTATAGGAACATTTTAAAAATATTGCTGATATTATAACAATGTTGCGGACACGTATTATATGAAAGTTTAGAGGTAGTTAAAGTGATAGCCGCAGAGTGTAAATGATGTCGAGCGTGTATCACCTTCACTAAATATATTTGACAAGAAGTGTGCCCATATTTCATGGATACATATGCTGACAAATAACAAAAGACAAATTTCTTACTTTTATATAGAAGAAAAGCAGATGCATTATATATATGTTCATTGTTAGGTATGCAAATGCTCATGCTTGCAATAATTTGTAATACATGTTTTAATGTCCTGGACAGGAATGTACTCTTCGACATACGGAATTAAAAAAATGAATATACCTATATGTATTATAATAGGTAGTTCTTTTTACGAATCATTTTCGCATTTCAGCTCAGTCGCAATCTCTGTGGTTGTTGAATACCCTAAACAACAATTCCATACAGTAGTAATTGCAACTTCTTCAAGAAGCTTTCTCATGATGATCAAAATGAATCAACGATGTTTCCCACAATAGTGTAGTAACCCTTTCGTGGGGATTACATTGTGGTCGTAAACCCGTTGGAAAGCGATAGGCAACGTGCCAACCAACAGTAAGTGGATTTTCAACAATTAATGGTGAAGTTTGTCATCCAAGACCACACAGTCGTCGTTAATATGGAGCGTATTGCAGACTCGAAACGTAGGGTTCAACAAGTGCAGGAGGTACCCACATTAGTAGATGGTAAAGAAGGGAATGAAGATGTTATGTAACACGGTCAGAGAAACGCTTGCAGACGTGAATGCGAAAGTGTGGACACGTGTATATTTAAAAACCCTAGAAAGGTATCTGCCGCCTTGAGTACTGGAGGAGCGAAATTGTAGACAGATTGGCATCATCAGTTGAGTTTGAAGGAAGAAGAGTAGGAGAAAGCGAGAAGAAACTGTATCGATGACATATAACTCGTAAAGTTAGAGCATGCGCAGGTCATGGGTGACAAGGAGTTGAGGACCCAGTACCAGCTGATAATAAATTAATTTACCGGGAAGAGAATACAAGCCAGAATGTCGATCTACATCCTGTTAGCAGCGAACGGTGTTATGATAGAATATCAGAAGTTAAAGAAAGAGTGGATAAAGCATAAAGAAACCCACTCCATTAATCGCAGTTATTGGAAGTGTTACTGAGTCATCTCCATATATCTACTAATTACCCTGGGAAGTTCAATATGAAGAATAAACCATAGTCAAGACTATCGAACCTATAGTGAAGAAGCCTTACGTACTCCTGCTTAAATGTCGGCCGATGGTGGGCCAAAAAATTCAGAAAGTGGATGGAGCATGTTATCGTGGAACCAGCCAATTCAAGAATCATCAACCTCTGTTTGTAATGCGAAAGTAAACACAAGAAGAAATTAGAGTCAGTCTGGATCTCAATTCCTGAACAAGGAAAAGTCTCTTATTCCATTGAAAGTATAGGATCTATTGACAACATTTTCAGCCGTTTAAACAGGATGAAATAGGCCAGCTGTCTAGATTTGGTAAATTTATGTCTACAAATTCGGTTGTCCAGAACAAAAAAAAATAGCAACTTTTACTTTGAAGTCCAAATGATGAACTTTTGTCATTCACCGTATGGGTACCGAAATGGGGCATCTGTTTTGATGTATGCACTACAGAGTGTTCTGGGAGAAGATGTTCTTCAAAAAGGTATTAGTTTACATTGACGATATCATCATCCTAGAAAAAGATATAAATGAACACTTACCGTTGTTGAGTGAGGTAGTGACAAAATTACACCAAGTGGGTATGACCGTAAATGTACGAATATGTAAATTTTTGGCTTTCGAAATAACGTTTCTTAGGTTTGTCGTGATTCCTAAAGGAATATAAAAAAAACGAGTAGACAGATGCCATCCCCCCGATTCCACGTCCACTATGCTGAAGACTTTACAACGGCTGATTGGACTTTTAAATTGGTGTGCAAAACTACGCAGGCAAGGTCCCACCATTATATCAAATTTTGCGCAAAATAAGAATTGGTAGTGGACTCCAGTACATGACCTATGTCTTGCAAAGTTAAAATCTGAATTGTATCAACATATCATGTTAGCTCATCCACATCCCGAAAAGGATTTTCATATGATAATCGACGTGTCAACAATGAAAACAGCAGGTATACTATATCAGGAATACGACAATGAGAAACATCTTTAAGGTTTCACTGAATACACCTTAAAACCACATGAAGTAAGATATAGAATAACCAAATTGAAAATGCTCGCATTGATCCACGCGATCAGAAAATGGAGGGATTTGTTCAATGGATTCAAACTGATTGTATATTCTGGCCCCCAAGGTCTCGTCTACTTTAAGCATATCAAGTATTGGAATTCCAGACTCTTACGGTGCATTGAAGGATCTAGTAATGTAGCAGCCGGTGCTACTTCTCGTATGTATCTCGAGGAGAAAAGGAAAACCGTAAAGGTCCGCCATTTCCGGTTGATTCCAGAAAGCATAAATGGAATCACTCATTTGGACTGGAGACCGCGGAAAAGGGACGATCCGAAATTGAAAATGTATATCAGTCTGATGGAAAACAATGGAATCTAATCATCAGCTTGGTACCACAAAGATTGTGAGGTCGTATTATAAACTGAAACAGAGCCTATTGATGAATCGCTGCTTCCACGAGCTTGATCGATGTAGGATAATGGTACCACGAACGTTGGTCAGCCAAATCATAAGAGCATACCATGACGAGTGGGAATACTTCCGTTTCACGAAGACCTACAGTGCTGTCATAGAAAATTATTTTCGGGAGAGGATCCAATCAGATGTTCGGATCCATCTTAGAGGTTGCATTCCATTGAAGCAGACGAAGGCGGATCCCCATCCCCCATCCAAAATGATGCTGTCGATTGCTCCTCATGTTCCAAGGGATAACGTCGCATTAGACCTGGTAGGACATTTACCTAGAACACGATAGAAGTATATGTACGTGCTTACTTGCCAAAATGTATTTTCTAGGTACTTTGTGATTTATTCCCTGAGAAGCGCTACATTTCAGGCATTTCGTTGCGTTGAGATATATTTCATACACCTTGGTGTAACACATGCATTGTTATGTGATAATGAACCGAACTTCATTGCAAAGAGATTTCGAGAGGCCATGAAATCGAGAGGTATAAAAAACAAAATATAGCAGTCCTTACCACCCACAAGTGAATCTGGTGGGGCGTATTCACAGTCAGTAACACTGATTGTGGATGCAGCTACATAAAACCAACAATGATTGGTACAAATGTTTAACGGACATAGTACTCATTTCTATTTATAGTTTATCTAATACACTCGGAGTCACGCCTGCCCATGGACATTTGAATCTCAGACAAGGCAGCCCTGCTATAGATAACTTCTAAAGTCAATCGTTGATGGAAAGCGACATATCATGAGATGGGAAGCTGGCCATAGTCAGTTGGAAACACCAACAGATTTTCCATAACGAAACGTGAAATATAATGCCGAACTTAGGACTTGCCGTACAGTGAAATTAGGGGACTCAGTGTTCTTGAGGAATCACACTCACAACAATGCATCTCAGGGAGTGATTCAGAAGATGCTGCACATATATGTGGGTCCCTACTTATGCTCTAAGGAGATAAACGAAAACATAGTGGTGTTAACGCATCCGCTACTAGGGCGAGTCATTGGTCACAAATCTACAGAATGCTGTAAAACATGGGTTCCAAACTCTGAAACGTATGCACAATGGATGGTTGTTGTTAAAGACAACGTGCCGGAGGAAGTGAATGAAAGGATCACAGAGGAGTGGAAACCTCAAACAGAAAACCTCAACGAACTCGTACAAGGACGATTAAAACTATGAAAAGCTTATAGCAACGCAAAAGATTAATTACGAGTGTAAATAAAAGGGTAGTGAAAATACAAAGCCACACCTGATATTGTTTAGTTAACTTATCTCAATGTCTGAAGACATTTAAGTATGCGTCTATGCCCAATAACCAGCTTTAATAATTATCAAATGAGGTTTCATATGTAATTGTACAGATATCGAGTATCTTATTGTCCAGCGCCATATATAAGAAGGTCGCCGATGCGTATTATATGAAAGAGGAATGGAAGTTAAACTGCTGGCCGCATAGTGGCAATGATTAAGTCGTGAATTTGGTTCGCCAATTTAAAAATCAATTTCGACAATAAGTTTGCGCATATCATATGGACACTTGTGCTGACAAATAACAAAAGACATATTTCTTAATATTATATAGAAGAAAAGCAGTTGAGTTATATATATGCTCATTGTTAAGTATGTAAATGCTCATGCTTGCAATAACTTGTAGTACATCTTTTAATGTCCTGGACAGGCATGTACTCTTCGACAGACGTAATTAAGAACAATGAATATACTTATATTTATCATAATAAGTAGTTAATTTTACTAACCATTTTTATCTTTTAGCACTTACAATTCCTGTGTTTAACACAATAGTGTAGGATCCCTTTCAAGAGGATTACTATTGTGGTCGTAAGCCCGTTGGCTGCGACGGTATTTCTGCCCTGCGACTGATATATGTTATTCGAGGGACTTCTTAAAATCAAGTGGTTAAACCTCATTAGTATTCTTTATCTTGCGGGTTGTGCAATATGGCGCAAAGCATCAGGACCGATATCTGCCATATATGTAGTTTGGTGCTTTATTTCTTAACCAGCGATATGTCATATACAAGCGTGAACTTCAAACCATTATAAAATGAATTTAATTCCGGGTTAGTACAAGAGAAAAGTAATTATGGGTTATAATTTATCAAGGAAGCAGTTCGTTACAAAGTGCTGACGTGTATTAATTGCTCGAAAATTTAATTAAAACTTTATGATAAAGAAGTGCAATACCGTTTGCTCACTTTAGGTTAAATTGTTATCCCATTGTCCTAAATCTTTCTGAACATTACAAATCATTAGGTTCTATATATCGCATTACAATTTTATGGAAAGTTGGAAAGCGGTTGAAACTGAATGGCAGCTAATATAATGTGGTTAAGAGTCAGAAATTAAATGATCAGTTTATTTGAAAGTAAATGATAACCTGACGAATCGTATTACTAAATATTCTCTTTACAACAGTCTTAGTTTGAAATTATTTTTCATTAAATCTTGGCACCGTCGAATAATCGTATACAACTTTCCATTTTTAGTTAATTATCCAAGGTTTCCAATTACGTCTCTAATATGTTACCCGAATGTGTGGTGTAGTTAGAGCAAAAGTGTCCAGTTACATCAACAATCTTCATACGAGAAACATACTCTTTTTTGATACGTACTTGGTTTATTACCTTCAGTTCAATAAGATGTGACTAAAATGCGTCTCTTAATCATTGAATGGTAAACCATTAATAGTATCTGATGTAATGTTGACTGATAAACATTACGTTTTTTACAAATGTTAGCAAATATTTTTCTTTAAATGTTTACTTGCTTACAAAGAAAAAATATATATTTTTTTGGTTAAGATAAATTTATTTTTGATAAGTAACCTTTAATCAAGACACTCATATCTGAAATATGTGTTGTTGTATTATAATTTATATTTAAAGAATCGTTATCTTAATTTGTTTGAGTTCGATTAGTTAAAATCTGGTTGAGACAATAACCCAAAAGGTTTATCAGGAAGCTAAATAAAACGTAAAAAGGATACTGTAATGTAAGTTAGAATGTTAGGATACTGAAGTGTGTGTTTAGATTTTATGCTCATATCTGATACATTCACCATACACACATAGCAGTCATTCACATGGTTGCTGCTCTCGCCATACCGTTGGAATTCAAAAGGTTAGACATTTCCTTCGAACTTTAGTCCATTGTCTTAGATTTTCTACACAGGGCCTGCATACGATTTGCGGTGATAAGGGTTTTCTTTGTTCGCCCAATTGTATTCCGAAATAAGCACTATGCGATTTCCTTACTAAATATGTAAAATTTGTTCTTTGCTTCGAAGCTGTGAAAGACCCACAAATGTAGCAAATATATCTGGGTAGTTAATACACTTTCGAACCGATGTCATGTCTACTCAAATCCATGCAACGTAACAGATAGAACAATAACTCTAATGAGTATGACTAATGTTTCCACAAGTAACCGTACAGACCAGTACATCAAACATCAATATGCACAAATTGTGTACATAAATCTCTAGAAAGCACTATAATATACCACGTGACTTTGCAAAAACTGTATTTTTTTAAACACAACTGGTATTCTATCTCCAACAAAAGTAACCGTTAACTTTTTAGCATTCCGAACATTTGTGTATATAATATTCAGTCAAGCATATAATGATATAAAATTTTGAATTAAAAACTTTTCATTTGAACTTTAATGTTATTTGGTTTGATTTCATGATATAAAATGTTTCCGGAAATAATATTAATTATGGTGCAAGTTCTGCCATTTCATGAGCGCGTTAAAAATATACACCCTGTGCTATTATAGAACATTCCATTTTGCGAAGAAACCTGACGTGATCGAGCAAAACGAATATCATTTCCGAGTTTTGCAAACTCGAATTAGTAAAGAACAACTATCAGCCTGTAGACAGCAAAATGGTCGTAGACCAGTGATATGACCAACACTTTCATCAAGGTTTCATTGAGAATGGTCATCCAGTCTTCTGCCTTTTATCAGGCCAGCGTCAACTTAAAAGGCTGTTGCCTGCTGAAATGCAAATACCTGTTTTATATGACTATTTAAGAATAAAAATGAAAGTACATATTTTACAATTTGGATAATAATACATATAAAGTGGGATACATAATAATCTTTCGTGAACGATTCCTCCTAAATGTTTATTGTTTCGAACCCTAGGTTTGTGGCAAGTGACGTTCTTTGTACGTATTAAACTTGCAAAATGGAAACACTTATTAAAAAATGATATTTTTATTATGTAAAACACAGCTTTCCGACAAGGTTTATCTTATTTTATAACAAAACGAAATTAAAACATAACAGTTCCGGAAGTCTTAGGGGGAGTAGCGCTAGGGGAAGAAAAGTGAACTTTTAATTAGTACTGACCCCTAATTGTTTGAAAGTAAAAGACGATCTTCTTTCTTTATTATTTAAGTAAATTTTCTATGGTGCGTTGTAGAGTGCAGTCTCAAGAAGGAAGTAGTATATTTCCTAAACGGTTACGTTTTAATTTCTTTATCGTTATTAAATAAGATAAATCTGTTCAACCTTGTCAGAAATCTGTGCTTTTCTTTAGTCAAGTTAGATAGAAGGCCATATCGGTGTGATCTTTTCTTGTACGTCGAAGTATGATACACGTCCTTTATATAATGTTCTTATGTACTTTTGTATTATATTTCCTCATGCTAATCCTGAACGTCCCTCAAAGGTGAACGTATCCTAACATTTTCTTGTAGTTATAACAGACGTAATATAACAGTTATACAAAATCTCCGCTTAAGTATAGAAGGTACCTGTTTTAACTTCTTGTTTATGAGTCTGACCGACTTCCTGACTTAAGATTTCTGTCTTAAGTTAGATTTTAGACCTAACGATTCCTTATCAATCTAGTCCAATATTAGGCTTTATATTAATTTTATTACTAATCAGTACAGAAGTGTATTTACTATCTTTTAAATTATTTAAAATTAAATTTAATATTAATTTCATATCTAGTAGATATTTACCGAATATAGCAGTTTATAGTCTAAGGGAAACAAACCACTTACTGAAAATTCAATTTTACGGTGTAGGAGCTCCATAGAGAAGAATTGAATCTGAAAAACAGAAAGATGCATTCTACTTGTTGGTTTGAAACCGAAATACCCAACATAATAAAGTACCCAACATAATAATATGTTAGTTGAACCTCTGGTTGAAAGGAGTTTTTCAGCATCCTTGCTTTCTATGCCTGTGATCTCGGGTTCAAATTTTGTAAACCAAATTAACCAGTGTACACTTTACCATGTATAGATGCTCACAAGCTTACGAATTACAAATTTAGATTTTCAAAGATAAATGCAATATTGGCTTTAACTCAATAATGTACAATTGCATTTTTTAAAAATCCTATTAAATGAATAGGGCAAATCTCGTATATTTACACGTAATTGTTTTAATTCAAATCAAATGTGCTTTGTTACAGCTTGCGACATTCAACCAAAGAGCGCTCTACCATCTAACCCTTATAGGCTGTAAAATATACACCAAAATGCGGTGTAAATTTGTTTAGGAAAAAACTTGCAAACAGTATATAACAAATAATGTTCATGTATAAAGTGATAAATGTAGAATAAAGGAGAATGCCCTGTATGAGATTACCAGTACGTGTTCAGAAAAAAAACACATACACACTGCAATTCCATTTGTTAACATCATGTATACAAAGGTCGAGTCACTGGTCGCTACGTAAAAGCAGTTTAACCTGTACGTAGGAGCTGTGAGGATTTGGAATATCCTCATCTAGCGAAATAGTATATTTCATTGGCTTGGTTATGGTTACAATGCTGGCTATTTCTTTATCTTACGAAGCTAGGCTTTATAGCTAAGTGTTCTGTCAGTATCAAATTTCTTGATATGTGAATTGTCTCTTCTCTGTAATCTTACTTTGTAGTGGCTGTGTGAGTATGACTGCCCCACTCACTTTTAGTTACGTGCGCATTTCTATTAAAGAAATGTGTTGTATTTTAATTTTTATATTGTATTCTAGTTTAAAGTATATTGTATTCTAGTTTACATATAAGTCCGGAGTTGATATTTCATTCGTGACAGTAGTGTCATTTCTTTGTGTCTTGATTTAGATAGTAGTCGAATACACAAATATATCAGGTACTTTGTGTCTTGATTTAGATAGAAGTCGAATACACAAATATATATATATATATATATATATATATATATATATATATATATATATATATATGTCCTAAAAGAATAAGGATGCAAATGGCACGGATGAAAAAACAATAACAGGAGTAGGTGAAGATACAGTAAACGGCAATGAGAGCTTAAGCATTTTCCCTGTTGTTTCATTTAAGCCGAAAGCACTTTGCTTAATAGCATCTATTCAATTCAGAGGACCTCCTTTATTACTGATTGAATTTGAAAAGCTTTGTTTTCGTTACTAAGTTAGTGCGAAGTGAATAGGAACATTTGTTGATCACACATTTCAGTGTGTATTCGTACTATTTCATAATCTTGGTTGAAAAGTGAATTAAAAATGTCAATTAAGCTCAGTTTATTATAAAGAGGCAAACGTTCGTTGCTCTTAATATAGAAGTGACTTTAAAATTCCTACTATGTACTTTTCTTCAATGACTTCATTGTCTTGTTCCTTAAACAAGAGTATGTCACAGAAGCACTTACAGGAAAAGTGTTTCGGATCGAACAGGGATTTATTGGCAAGACTATGTATATATATGCGTAAACAAATGCTGATAAAGCCCGCAAAGTAAATCAACCGAGTAAAGCTGCGTTTGTCAACTAGAGAGCGTTAGAGGTTTGGAGCAAAAGAAATACAGTACAGGAAGCCGCTGCATCGGCTTTCGCAATCTTCAAACACACTCCTTGTGCGCGAATTAAATGGCACTTCAATTACACTCTTGAAATTACTGACAGTTGCCGGTACCGTATAAAAGATACTGTAGTAAGTATGAGCAGAAGGAACAGTAGAGTGATAAGTATCAGGTGATGCGCATGAGTGAAATGACCAATGTAGTGTACGCGCATGCTCCGCTCCGCGCGAGAAGAAAAGGTCTAATGCTGGGCACAATTGGACAATGAAATTCGCAGTGTACGCTCAGAAGAAAGAGTAATTATGGGCGTTGACTTGAATTAACATGTAGGAACAAGAAGAGGACGCTTTCAGAGAATTCATGGTGGAGATTTGCAACGCCATTTGATCTGGCGATCCGCAACGAATGTTTATAGAGGAAGAAGAGTTTTGTATTTTTTCCAGAATACCGGAAAAGAAAGTCAAATGAATTTTATTTTTTGACAAAATTTTAAGGATATGATGATCTGCAAAGTAATAAATAGTAAAAACGTTACCCCCAAAACACAAAGTAGTGACTGCAGACTGTAATTTGTTAGTAGAAATTGTTCGAAAGTATAAAGTCAACCGCGGGAAATTCAAATACATATATCTGCTGTGAATAAAAGAGAGTAGCGATCACAGTGAGTTCCTCGGCTCTCTTCTCCCAACCCGTCTGGTCAGCGTGGAAGCAGTAGACCAAGTCCTCCCTTTGGGGATAGGCCTCATTCACAAGTTGATTAAGTATGGCTGTGATTTATTATATATATATACAGATGCTTATCAGAATAATGGAAACACCTGTAGTTGACAACACGTCAGATGTATGGGTTGGCAGTGGTGTCGTGGCGACGGCAGGGCCGGACTGCTGGTGGTGGTGTGTTAGGTCGGTCTCCATACTACGTCAGGCGTCGTGGAACTGGAGTGTGCAGTGGCTGCAGCAGACGGAATTAGTGTAAAATGGGTAGAGGTAGAGTTTCAAAGAGGGTAAATTGTTGGTGCGCGGTTATGTGGAGTGAGTGTGGCGGCAGTGGCTAGTGTGTTAGGTGTGTCGCCAGGGACAGTGTCGAAGGTGATGACGACCTACACAACACACGGGAAAACCACATCGGGGAAGCGGAACAGTGGGCGGAAGAAAAGCATCAGTGACAGGGCACGCCGGGTATTAAAGCGCATTGTCACGCGGAACCGTCGTGCCACTGCGGCGCAAGTGACGGAGGAACTCAATCAGCACCCACCAACCTGTTTCGACAATCACAGTGCGCCGCGAATTACATGACATGAACTTACGGGGTCGTGTTGCACCTGCCAAACCTCTCATCAGGGACCAGAACGCTTTAGCACGCCGCAAATGGTGCAGCGACCATGCAACTTGGACCGTTGACGACTGGAAACGTGTGGTATTGTCGGATGAGTCACCATTCACCCTATTCCAAACCACGGGCCGTTTTTATGTGTGGAGAACGCCCAAAGAAGCGTATGATCTGCAGTGTCTCCACCCAACTGTGAAACATGGCGGCGGCACGGTCATGCTGTGGGCCGCAATATCATGGTTTTCATTGGGGGCTGTGGTCACACTTCGCGGACGCATCACTGCCAACGATTATGTCGCAATTTTATTAGACCACTTGCATCCTATGGTCCGGATGTTGTTCCCGGACAATGACGCCATATTCCAGGATGATAATGCACCCATTCACACAGCTGGAGTTGTCGCAGCGTGGTTTGAGGAACATCGGGATGAAGTTCAACACCTCCCCTGGCCCGCCCAATCCCCAGATCTCAACATAATTGAACATCTGTGGTCCATCTTGGAAACACGATTCCTACGACGATTTCCACCTCCATCCTCTCTCACAGAACTGGCCGATGCCCTGCACGAGGAATGGTGTAATATTCCACTTGCTACCATTCACGACCTCTATGCCTCCATCCCACGTCGCATCAAGGCTGTTCTGAAGGCGAAAGGTGGCCCGACACCATATTAATCTGGTAAGTTGCACTTTCGTTCAGGTGTTTCCATTATTCTGATAAGCATCTGTATATATAGTGAGTGTCAAAACTTCTGGAACGGCTATATATCTCGCTTAAAAAGCATTTTTTTAAAACGTGCAAGTAAAAAGTTGCAGGATGTGAGCAGAACTATCGGATACCCGTGTCAGTCAAAATATATGCTGCCCTGTGTGGGCCCCACGGGGCTCAACTTTGATTTTGCAAATAAGAATCCCCATTTGGTATTCAAAAGTCGGTGTCTACGGAAACAATGAAATCAGAATCTGTACTACTCAAAGCTGTAGGATGTGAGTCCCAGGCCCTAAAGGTCCGGAGAGAGCATGAGGGTGAGAAACGTTCTAATCGTCGGAATGGCTAAATATCTTAATTAGAATGCGTTTTTCTGAAAACGTTAAAGATACAAAGGTTGCAGGAAATCAACAGGATTATTGGACTGGTGGGAGAAGGAAAATGTTGAGGTGGGCCCCAGGGAACCGAACTGTCATTTTGCCAATGGAAGCCCCTGCACCAGCAAGGTGGACGTGGACTAAACCATGGAGGTGTTCTGCAAAACTTATTCGGAGTCGCGAAATCCTGTAGTGTCTAAGATCTATAGAATTAGTTGTAATGAAAACCTACTGCAAAAGTAATTCAGAAAGTATCAACAGATTACGATTGTTTAGAAATCTACTCCAATTATTTGAATGGTAGCCATTCTGAATCATTGTAGAATTTATTTCTACTGCAAAAAACATACACCCTATAAAAATACTGCACACAAAGTCACACTAGTGTTCATGGGTCTTATAGGGGAGAAGGCAATTGCAATTTTAGAACGCTTGTACAAAAACAACAACCGAGTATTGTTTACTACAAACCTGTCAACATCTGGCGTTGTGTTGACGTGATCTGGCGTATGAGATAGTTGACGCTTGGAGCAATACAGTAACCTACTAGATACAGTCACTGACGTTTGCTGCATAGTGTGTATCGTGCTGCGTGTGAGACGTTTCTACGAATAAGTGGGCACTGTGCTAACATTAGATTGGTGTTGAAGTAAGGTAGTAGTACAGTCTAAGTGTTAAAATATCAAACTCGTTTATTCTACCTCTTGAGTGCAGAGCAAAAATATCGATTGAAAACTGTGCAACTATTAAACCTTTGACAATATCAGATCTATATCCAGTTCTTAATATTTACTCTATTTGTGTGTTGTGTTCCTCGTCATTACTAGTGTTCAACTGATATCCATTCGTCCTGATCGTGCGAACTTGTTTCTGTGGCAGCATTCAAGTTCTTCCTTCACGCTGTCAAGGTTTTGGATTCACTCAATTCCTCGTCCTCTTGTGTTCTGAACAGGTTCTTCCATTGCATTCTGTTATGCACAATGAATGTAACCTTAAGAGACAGAGTCACTATTCGGATGATGAGAGCTTATGGTGATATAGTCAGATCGTAACATTAACTTGCAAAAACTTTTAATGCTACATTTCCGGAACATCCTCCTATTTGAAAATCTACCGTTTATCGGACTGTTGATCGATTTGAACGCATGGGTTTAATTAAGGATAAACCAAGATCAGGACGACCCAATAGTGCGACGGATCATAAGAAAGCTTTAGACGTTTTACAATCACTTATGGAAACTTCACACACGCAACTCTCCAAACTTGCTGAAACACATGGTGTAAATACAAAATCCGTTCATAGGCTATTGAAAAAGTACGATTACCATCCTTAGGAAATAATCCTCGTTCATAAGTTAACAGAAGATAACTGTGATAGAAGGGTTGAGTTCTGTAATACAATGATGAACAGATTTGATGCTAATCGCCAATTCTTCTACTGGACCTGCTTTTCTGACAAAGCGACCTTGGAACTAAACGGTTGTGTACATCGGCATAATATGCGATATTAGGCGGATGTAAATCCACGCTGGTTTCGAGAATGTCGCACACATATCCCTAGAAAGTAAATGTTTTCGCTGGAATATTGTGCAGCCACATTTTAGGGCCGTTTTTCATTGATGCAAACTTAACTGCAGATAAATATTTTAACCTACTTCGAGACGAAATAATAACAGCTAATCAGCATTTGGTAAGATCAGCGTTTCCTGATATTTGGTATCAACAAGATAGTGCTCCGGCACATTTCGGTTATAATGTTTAAAATTACCTCAATCACACGTTTGCTAATCAAGTGATTGGTAGGAGAGGTGCCATAGAATGGCCTCTAGGTCACCTGATCTGTCTCCGCTTGACTTTTTCTACTGGGGATATCTAAAAAGCAAAGCGTATGAACAGAAACCTTATAATATTGAACAACTGAAGGACAGAATATTAAATATTTTAAACTCAATTACACCGGATATGTTAGCTGCGGTCATAGATGAGTTTTATTCACGTCTGGGTCATTGTCAGGTCGCAGAAGGATATCAACTCAAACACCTGATTAAATACACCCGTTTCCAATGTAAATACCACATCTGCCGCAGACCGGGTTTGGAATCGACAAATACTAAGGGAGTGACGAACCTTATGGTCTCTGTCTCTGTAGTGACATCTTGTACAGCAGATGCTGCACGTAGGCACAGCCAAAGTATACTATGGGCATTTTACAGGAACACTGTTGTTGATACCCGCAGACATTCGTCCAGCGTATTCTTGTATAGCAACTCATTCTGCAGTTGTGAGACATAATAGAATCTTGCGACGTCGCATTCATTTTTGACAACCCCAGTGGACAATGTTCCATATTCACTTTGTATGTGGAGCCCTATTAGTATATATTATACGTATACACGTTCCTAGCATCGGACTCTACAATGATTACTAGGGGCTAGCATTTAATAACACAAACTCGGGATTTGTAGGGCCCCTCTACATTGTTCACAATTTCTACACGTTGGTCTGAACTCTCACGTCAGTAAAGTTCCGCAGAAGTATTAGTATTTCATGTTGTTTCATTCACATGAAGGAATAGCGCAGAGATTTTACGTATGGATCCAGTTGTAAGTTTTCTGCATATTCAGAGTGCGGAAACTGTTTCTTATCGTAGTCGTCAATACAATTCTGATCTAGTATTTACTGCTGCCATCTTGATTACTCCTGATTTGTAAAGGAATTGGAACTCTTCTCAGGGAATGCCACTTTCGCTCTCTAGACGAAATCATGCTAAAAAGCAAGCTGATTGTATTGAGAAAATATTACCGTTAGTAATTGCAACAAATACCTTTCGTCGTCCGGTACTCGGTCGGCTGGATTGATGTTTTCTGGCCAGATTGGTGGACAATTGTGTTTGCCAATTCGTATTTACCACACACGAATAAAGTATTTGTCATTGTTAGCAATACTATGGACATGGAAACAAGAATTTTACAGCAATTTGAAGCAGTTTTCAAAGGTGATATATCCAAACATATCGTTAGTTCTGCAGTACATCTCACAGTTAGACCAGGCGCCATTCCTATTATTAGAAAAAAGCTTATACTATTCGTTTGCATATTCGAGATATAATTAGGCAAACATCAGGACCAGGGTGTGAATTCTCCGGTGGATTGGGCTACGCCGTTATTTTTGTGAGAAAAAAATCTAATGACATTCGCCTTTGTTTAGATCTTAACCAAACTTTAAATAAAGTAATAGATAAAGTATTTACCGTTTTCCAAAGATCTTGTATATCATTAATTCGTTGCATAGGGCTCATTCTTTTACATTGCTTGACATAAGACAGGAATACTTAAAACTGCAAGTTCATCATTCCCCTCACAAATTCGTAGAGATTTCAACAAATTGGGGAGAATACACCAACATACGCGTTTAGCTTTAAGGCTCAGTTATGCTGCCCAAATATTATCGCCAAACTTACCAAATGCTTAGCAGGAGTAATTGGCTACTTGGATGATGTTTTGGTATTTACAGAGACTGACGAGGAATGTTTGTGAGGGTTCAGATGGTTTTGAGAAGATTTGAGCAGCAAATATGAAAATACCCAAAAAGATATGTTATTATACTTCAGAAACAAAATCACTTATCTAGGTCATGAGTATCATATAAAGGTGTCACTATTGCACCAGGTAAGTTGCAACCTATTTCTGATTGTCATTCGCCTTCGTCCACGCAACTGCTTAAATTATTTTTGGAATGTCATGTTCCTTCCTTATCAGCCAAGCTTCCAGACCTCTATAAGCTTTTTAAGAAAGGTGTTTCATGGGAATGATCTGAGAAGCAAGAAAATAATTTCGGTTAGTTACTGAATTAATATCTAATGCTCCAATATTACGTCTATTCAATACAGATGCGGACATAGTTGTCATGGGCGATGCATGCCAGACTGGAGTAGGAGCTGTTTTGCTTAACGTGATCAACGGTAAATCACACACTATAACATGTGCTTCCGCAACCTTAACTAAAGCCGAGCAGGAGTGCTCTCAGTTTGAGCGTAAACTGGTTGGAGTATTATTCGCCATGAAAAAGTTTCATACGTACGTATATGGAAGGTCGTTTAAAATATTAACTGAATCCCTGCCCGTCAAATTAATTTTGTATGGTAAAGAAATTAAAAACACCCAGCTCCGAGACTTCAACGCTGGGCACTTCTCATGGCGAGCTATGTTTTTCACATTACTCGGGACAATCTAGTTGAGCTGGCTGACCTTTTATCTCGTTTTCCGTTGCTACAAGAGACATGTGATAATTATGTCTCACAGCAATATATTTCGCAAGTTACAAATGATCCATTATTGTAAGAGGATGTAAGTAACGCCACAGCACAAGATTTAGTTTTACAGAAAATTAAATTATTGGTGCATCATGGCTGGCCACTACATTCTGGTACAGAGTATAGATTAAACCGTGCCAATAGACATAGAATAACAGATTCTGATGATTGTCTATGGAAAGATAATTGTATCATAATACTAAAAAGCTTGCATAAATTATATTTGCGAATATTACGTGATTAGCACACTGGTAGAAAGATGATAATATACTTAAACAAAGATTCGGTTTGATGACCAAGGTTAAACAGGACTTAGATGAATTTGTTAGGAATTTTCAACCATGTGCACAAATGATAAATAGAGCTCCAAAAAGAACTTCAAATCATGACTTAAAACAGATACACCATTTAAGAGAGTTCATCACGATTTTGGCCGTTAGAAAGGCTTCAATTTTATTCTTTGTATAGACAGTTTTTCAAACTTAATAGCTGTATGGCATGTAAATTCAACTATCACGGATGAAGTTTGCCCTAGATTAGATGAATTGTTTAATAAGTTTGGATATCCTGCAACTCTTGTCATGGATAATGCCCCCGTTTTTTTGGTTAATTATTCGAACGTTATGTGCAAAAAAGGAATCAACTAAATATACTCTCCGTAGGCACCCTACTAGCATCAGGCTCTCAGAAAAAGTAGTGCAATTCGTAAAGGAATCCCTTAATAAAAAATCTTTAGAAAATAATTCTAGAGTTCCAGAAACATTATTTAAGAGTTGTTTACAAAAGATCGCTTATTCTCATAGATGTATGGCTAGACGTGACTCAGATAGGTCGTCTAACAATTTACTTTTTAATACAATCAGCGAACACAATATTCCTTAAAATGGCAAAGACAACCTAAACAAAAAGCATCACAAGACTGTCGAAATCGAAATGAAATTGGTTTCAAGGATATGTGAGTTTGGAACCATAACGATAAAATACCTTCATTTATTCCTGGAAGAATCATCTAGCAGAATGTTGCTAACACCTTTCTAGTCAGTGTAGATGGTAAACACCGAGTGTGTCATAAGTTTCAATTGTATTTTAATAGAAATTCTCTATTTTCTACATCTATGCCTAACCACGAATGGATAACCACGTTATTGGAACCATTCCAATCTACAAAAAACTACACACCAAGAAGCTGAAAATGTAATAACTTCATCTACGCAAGATATCGTCACCACATAAGGCTCATGTTTTATGGAAGGGAGAAGATGTTGGCAAGGAGTAAATTCAATGACGGGGAAATTAAAATGTAATTAGGATAAAGGAAATTATTCTGTCCGTTATAGATATATATATATATATATATATATTCCGTGTAAATATACTTCACAATCTCTCTATACTTCATGTTGTATGGAACTGTTTATTGTTGCATGTTTCATTATACGTGTAGTTCGGATTTTGCCTGCATGTTTGGTGATCCCGGATAATGCTAATTAGTGTATGTGAGATTTTTTCTGGATGGGAATGCTGTATATCCTATTTGTTTTCCTGTAATCCTTTACTACGGCGTACTAATGTACAATGGGGAAGCACGTTTGATGAATTAATCTATTTAATGAGATTTTGACTAAGTATGTATATGTTGGGCACTATTATAGCTTAATAGGTACTAACTGTCCTGTTTTATCTCGACTGGAGCTTAGTTTACTTAAAGTAGCAGAATGAACAAGAGGGCGCTGAATGCAGAGCCCAAAATTAGATGGCGGAGACTAAAATAGGAGAAGCTACAAGAAAAATTGTTCAGATAAAAGGTTATGGAAAGAAAGATATCAACCAGAGCACCATGCACAAAAATGTCAGGAAGTAAACAGTAGGGTCATACTAATGGCCGCAGAGAAGATCTTTTGTAGAACTTCAGGTAAAATAGACGTTCTGGTGGAATGAGGAAGTGCAAGAAGCTATTAAAGCGAGGAAGCAAGCAAGGTTCAGGGAGGGAAGATAATAAATGTAACGTCAAAGCGTCTATTAAGGAACCAATTAAAGCACAAGCCTCGGATGAACAGCATATCGAAATTCCAATTCTCATAACCTAACTATCCGCATATAATTTGTAATATGAAAGTTAGTAGAAAACATATTCTGTTATCGTAAATTGATATTCAAACATGATTATTGAAAAGAGGTATTATTAATGTACATTGTCCTTATTTATCACTTTCGAAAACAAGACATTTTTTTTTAAGTTTGCGTACAGAAATCACTTCTTATTGGCCTTCACAATGTGGGTGACGTATATGTCATTTTTGTACCAGGAAAGGAAAGAAAGAAGAGAGTAACGGCCTTATTGAGTTACATTCATCTGACCTGGAACCCAACGATCGAACTTAGTGATAAAACTGTTTTCAGCAACTTTTCAACTGTCACCCTATGTGTCTGGAAAGTTTTCGCTATATCGTATACTGATATCTATCAGTATAGGGACTGTCCATATTGTGTGGTCACAATCCTTACTTGGAAGACACTGATAGACGTAGGGAACGTGGTAGATGTTGGCAGTTTCTACCTCTGTTCCTTATTTTTTTTTCAAAATCATTAACGATATGTGCTAATTGGCAACTGCATCTTCTCTATACACTTGCCGAATGTTACTGTAAGCTACGACCGCATTACTTCCTTTATCGAGCTCAGAAAGTAAACAGTGCCTGATGATCTACTTATCGATCATCATTTCATCGATGCATTTCACCGTCTCTATCTGCTCGTACACACTCACTGCCTGTATTTATGGCTGCTTTCATGTTCTTCCGATTACGTGGCTATATTAAGCATTAGTAACACCCTATGTGGCGTCGGTGCTCCGCTAACCTGTTACATGCTTGAATGGGTAAACCTTTTGCACTAAACGCATAAATAAAACAGGACTCAATTGAAGACCTGAAATGCAAAATATCACAAGTCCAGTTTTGTCGGATTTCCATTTATTATATCCGTTGCCATCTACGTTCCAATGGCTATGCACTTGCATAATATTACATCCTAACTTAAGTAAAAAAAACTTTTTTCAATTCAAAATTATTTCAATTACACAATTGTTTCCAAGTATATCGTATATGACTAAGAATCGAAAATAGTTAATTGGTTCAAACCCACCTCTTCCTTTGTCTTTGGGTCTAAAGATGTATCTGCTAATTTATGTAAGATTATTCCAGTGCGTTTTGCCTGAAAAGAAAATAGAACTATTTGTATAGAATTATATAATACCCCGTCAACTCATTTATACAACAATTACCTTAGTTAGTTAATTAAGTAAATAAAACTCAGAAACAAGAAATTTCGTATTTACAATAAACGAATAAGCATACTAAACAATGTGAACAAATTGTTAATTGTTTTTTTTCCTAATGCCAGTTACAGTGTTTTTCTATTATGATTTGTAGTAGTAAGAAAGAAATAGAGTTAAAAACAATTTTAATTTAGTTTAATCTCTTATTTATTTTTTTTAACTTTTTATATTAATAATATCAAATCTTAATAATTTATGGACATAACAAACCATTTATTAATCTATTTTTCATCATAAAATATGAGTATTTTCTTATGTGATAATCCTTCATTAAATACGTCTCCTTTTTAAGTATTGTTAATGAAGTTATTATTCCAGGTAATAGATAGAAAAAAAAGCTGGTGATGATTGCTTTAAATAAGGAAATTATTTAAAACTTACAAAAAGTGTAAATTTCGAAATGTCCCCAAAATGTACTAAATTAGCAACATCATCAATTTTCCACCGGAGTCCCGATCTTGATAACATGGCTCCAAAACTGTTCTTTCAAAATATCTTGGTTCCGTTGCACTCTTTTGCAAAAGTGGGTATTGAAAAAAGCACTAAATTTGCTCCAATTAATATTTTATACATTTGTTCGTAGAACCAATAGTTTTGATAAAAATGCCCCAAGAAAGTGAGATATCCTTTCCTACGGGAAGTATCCCCTTTGCTTATTACTTCACTGAATAGACGTTGATAAGGGTATATATCTTCCCATAACTTTCTTTTTTGTTTGCTCCACACCACATGTGAAGGGATTTTTGTGAGATTATTGGACATAGTTTCAAGGTCACTTACATTGTAACTATAGGACGTCACATTGATATGTGTTTTTAAGATTAGCCACTTTTTCGAAGTGTTTTTTCCAGAGCTTCATACACTAGGATTTATTTTGCCTCTTGCCTTCGGTAGCGAATGTTCTTTATGATACCTTGGTTCCAGTTTGAACATGTCTGCAGTTTTTGTAGGGAGAACACACAGAAAAATGTTGCTCAAAATGACCAAAAAGTAGTTTGCTACTGACTACATCATTTGGCCAATATAGCATCAACCAAATGCTCGGTCAATAGTACTAAAAAATAATTGACTGTTTTATGAGCAGTTCAGTCAAGTATTCGGTCAGAAATGCTAACAAGTTTGAAATTTATATTTATTTGTTATTTACTGACCAAACTTTGTCTGCACCATAATGATATTTGGTTAAGCAAAAAAAATATTTGGTGGCTACGACTAAAATATCTTGTTGTAGCAGTCTCCACCTAGGATGTACCGGATCTGATACCTGCTCACATTCGGTGACCCGGCCGCGAATTTTGGATTTGTGTGGCAATGCGTAATCGGGGGTGGAGCTCATTTGAAGAAGAAATAAGATGACATTATTCAACTCTATTACATACAGTGTCGAGAAGAATGTAAAATCCGTTGAACGTTTCCCTTTAAGGAACCTGATACATTGTTCCACAATAGAAGAATATAAATTCGTCTGTCAACTTTTCTAGAGTGAATATTGTAATATTTCTACTTTAGTTTGTAGTTGCACTGGAAATTTAACACATTTCGCAGTAATACGTAAACCATTTTGAAAGTTCATCATCCTTCACCATTCAAAGCAAAAAAAAAAAAAAAATGCGACGATTTATTAAAACAATATCGGTAGCTAAGTCAACTTGTTTGTCAGTCTGTGTGCGTCAATCAACCTTCATTTGTTGTGCTATCGTAACATGTTTATTAGTTTGCAAATGTATTGTATGCTTAGATAGTTTTTCATATTATTTCTGTTATTTTAATTTTGAGTTATTTCTGTAGGTGATATCTTCAGTAATTATAGTACTTCATATCAGGTGTTGTAGGAAGGTGGAGAAATATATCAGTTTAGCAACGTTTGCCACAGAGCACTTGAAACATTTGCGAATGACTAATTTGTCATCAGTATAACTTCTAAACACTTAAATGCGTACAGAATACCTAAAACTCTTTATAAAATGAGAGGGCTTACCCGATACGTAGATGCAAAGAACCCATCGTTAATTCATTATATATAAACTATTAGTTTTATATGGTGTTAAAGGTACTCAAAATGTTAGTTGCATTGTTTCGGATGCATATAGTCTAAAATACTGTTTAAACGCAGGGGAGGTGTGATGCAAAAGACACAATGTAGACGGCAGTAGGTACGCAGACATTCGATTATTACTCCCTGTTTTCTGCATTGTGTGGATCCGAACACTATTTGAAAAAAAAATAGTTACGTTATAGAACCATTTTCTACCATAAGCAATCTAAAATATGTTATTTCCAACATCTTGCCTTGGGCAATGCTCATGTAGGTTTTAGCGAATGAGCCATTTTAATTTCTCGGACAAGTGCATTATACTTGATTCTATGTGATAGGAAGGTCATTCTTGATTATATCTGCTCCACTTATATAAAATTTGAATGCATGCAATACAAACTCAAGGGGTGACTGTGGCCTCTGGATATATTACCCCTTGATTGTGGATCATATTGTGCACTGTACATGTCTGAACGGTATATTAGAAAGGAAGCTATAATATGGTGTGACTGTCCTATAATTCAGGTAAATAATTCTAGGGGCACTTATCGTAATTCTTCTTCTAATAAAAAATACTCGCTCACGGTGTCCAGCGAGGGGTACCAAAAACATCCCAAAGTTCTCCCCGTTTTCTAGATCGATGGTAACTCTTTCATAAACTAAACTGGTTCATTGACGAAGTGACAAAAGCAGGCGGCTGCAAATAATAGATTTTGCACGTTCGGATGCATTCAGTGCAGAATCAGACGTACAAATAAGGAGTGATGTGAAGCCAAAGAACATATAGAAGGCAGTTGTGTTCTTGCACTCACATTACCCCTGATTTTGGATCACATTACAAAAGGAAATATCATTGAAAACTGTGTTAATTAGCATGAAAGAACAGTAAATGTGGACTACGTTGAGTTCCGGAAGAGTTCAGCAGTGACGTAGAGGGTGGATGGCCAAGAAAGGTGGATTGACACGAAATGTTATGTAGCTCAAGTATAGTATATAGGCAATGCGTTATAATGTAAAAAATTGGTACTGGTAAAAGATTGTAAGAGAATATGAAAGAAAACAACATTACCACTAACCCACGTCCTCCTACTTGGCACTATTATGCGATTTTGCGTGAAATTCGACAATCTGGCATGAAGCAAACAGCTTGTCACACCGCTGCATAGCCGATGATGAATTGAACTACTTTACAGCGCAATAATGCAATAACTGGTCAGGATGTTGCCCTCATAATAAGGGAAGTGAATAAGACGATTAGCTAAATCGAGAAAGTAATAACAGAAAGGGTATAATTCTTTGATTGGCACACAGGCAAAGAAAAGGACAAAGTAACTGATATATAATCACCGATATTGTAATTAATGACTAGAGAAAATAATTGAATCGCGTCTCGCGGAATAAATGCCAAGTTTAGTACGTTTCGTGGTAACAAGGTAGAAAAACTTGGAAGACGTAACTATTCTTCAATATTTCCTATACATTATGTATGATTAATTTCATACAGTATATCAGCATTCCTCAATCTTTTTCTTCCTGTGATCTCTTTTACTATCACTTCTAGCGGCGACCCACAAAAACATGACATTTCAAAATATAACAGTGGATTTACTGTATTTGATAATAAATATCATAATTATATTACCCCAAAACTACTAAACAAATTGCATTGACTTTTCAGTAAGCAAAATAAAG
>JAGDQP010017075.1:7954-39317 GCA_022664845.1 Lepisma saccharinum
AGCGTAATTCTGTCTTCACAACATCTAACCAAACTTTTTTTAATCGAGTACAAGTTAACCGAAATTCATACTTTCAAAGAAATATTAATGCTAACATTTAAAATTGCATAATTATATTAACAGTAAAGATTATATACAGAGATGGAATATCCGGTAGCATGCTTGCTACCTAATCTCGAGGCCCCGGAGTCATTCCCTGGTTAATTTAATTTTGTTTAAGTCCTTTAGACATATTTGGCTTCGGTCGGGATGAATTAGGTAAAGGATCAGAAAGGTATGGGCTAGGGTTTTACTTAAGGTACCCTATCGGCATTCGCCTGGTGAAATTGATGGGGAAACTCTTGAAAACCTCTGTCAGGATATTCGGCAGCGGGGTTCGAAATCGCGTCTCTACCCACTGCTGATGCAAAGTCCGCCACGTTACCGCCTGGACCACGAGAGTTGATTATTGATCCCTGGTGCCCGGATCGTTACTGAGGTTTTCTCTTTATCCATCTGACACACCAGAAAAAACTTCAAATTTAAGTTCATAGACCTTGATTTATTAGGCCGTTTTAACCTCATATACTGCAACCTTTCTATATGGTATTTTTGCACTGTGTGTAGTTAGGTCACATACTATACACCCTAAACGAAAGCAATTGGGGAAACTAGTTTCAAATTTGAGTTTAAATGCCTTCAATTCAATTTATGGGCTTTAAGTATCCCAGGCTCAAGCCGGGATAGAGTGGGGTAGAGGATGTTTGAAGTAGTCGGTCACTGATGTGACAGAAATAGTTTCACTGATATGACAGGAAAATCCTGGAAAACCTCAGTCAGAATAGGCGGCCTCTGGGATCGTTCCTAGACCTTCCAATTGCTAAGCCAATGCTCTACCAACCAGAGCTGAAACGGGTCAACAGCTCAATCGGGTCATTCAGATCTAGTGTTGGTCCGGGTCTAGGCTTCAGAGTCGGTCTGACCCGATTTAGACCCGGTAACAAGGAGTAGAAAGCAGAGTTTTATTAATTCCTTGCGTTTGAATAGTGTTTCTATATCAAGGGCGCCCAAGACCGGAGAAGTCACTCCAGAGCACGAAAATTATGACGCTGAAATTTCCAGTTAATTATATTTCGCAGACTGGGTGAGTCGGGCTATTCGGGTCAAGGTTCGTACCGGGTCACCTATTTTCGAGTTAGGTCGGGCCACTGGATACCGAAAGTAAGCCGGTTTTAAGTCTGCTACCAACTGAGCCATGGTCGCTCGGAAATGAATACCTTGATTTGGGAGGTTAGTTTCAGTCTAGTATGGCTAAAACATTATTTCCCTGTAGTCTTGCACTGTATGCACTATGTCTGTATGACATGTTAGCGCCTAAACAAAAGCATATGAAGAGAAAGTCACCTGAAAAAATCATAATTTAAAAAAAAATATTTATCGCTGGTCGCGGAATTCGAATCAATGGCCATTCGAATTTGAAGTCAATGTTCTCCAACGGAGTTACTGCCGCTGAGCAGAGGTGCCAAAAGTAGTTGTGTAAAACCTCTAAGAGGCCTGAAAATGACAGTAAATCGTGGCCAAATACAACTACTACTACTACAATAATAATAATGCAGAGCCAAAGTATTAGAAACTTGTATCTAGGGTTGCTAGAATGTGACCTTTTAAAGCAAGGTGAGTGGCCAGGATCTTTTGAACAAGACTATACTATACAAAAAATACTAAACAATACAATACAGACCACCGCACTAAACTTTCTCGTTCCCATTAATTAAATAAAATAATACTGTAGTTATTATTAAAACATTTATTTATGAAATATGAACAAAATCGCCGGAGAAGTTTTTGAGAAAATCGCATATTTTTATTTAAATCATGATTTATTTAAATCAAATCATCCTGCTTGAGATTGGGTTCAGATACCTTAAATTACTTTATCGCTTTCAATTTGGTGACGCCACAACCTTTCCATGTAGTATTTAAATCCAAATCTGAGAACAGTTTCTTTTTATCAGATTTTTAAGCAGTAGCGGGTCATACAATCTGAATGCATATAATGCAAACATAACATATTGAAAGGATGTAGTCTTACAAGAAGCAGCAAACCAAAGGATCTAAACTCAAATCTGAAGTCAGTTTCTCACTTCCTCCTTTCGTTTAGGCGGTAGTGTGCGTTAGAGTCTAAGGGCATATAGCGCAAAAACACCATAGAAGATTATATCCTTACAAAATTGAAAACAGTCTCATAAATCAAGATATATGAAACAAACTATGAACTATTTTCTTCGATCTCCGACCCTTTATTCTTGAGATAGTGAATTTTAATTCACCTTGTATAATAGGGTGCACTTAATATCACAGTATCTTCTGTGGTTGAGTGCAATCACGGAATCCCAGGCTCGATTATCAGCGGGAACAGAAGTGGTTTTGAGCCCGCAATGAGCTGAAGGCCCCGTCCTTAGAAAGTTATTTTTATTCGAGGGAAGGGAATGACAAACCACCATTGGTTCACTTTGTTCTGCGACCTTGTGAATCAGGACCTGCTTTCGGGAAGAACACCTAGGATTTTATCAATAATATCTTAGGAACAAGAAGAAATGAAAACAAGGAAAAGTTGGTCAAAAGAATGCTTCATCATCCGAACGAATTTGAAAATTAATAAATAAATAAATAAATAAATAAATAAATAAATAAATAAATAAATAAATAAAGATTTCAAGTTAAAGCCAAGGCCGGATTTATGCATCTAGGCGCCCTAGGCTCATGACTATCAGCACCCACACCCAGTCCTTTTCCTTACCCCCTCCCGACCTTATCCCTTCACAACTGCGCATTATGACAAAATGCTTTCCTCGGTCCTCTTGCAATTTAGTAATAATAATCGTAACGAGATAATAATTATTTAACTCTGCTAATGTTCTTACTTATGTAGGAAGAAAGAAATGTAAGTTTACAGAATTGAACCCTGCAGTATATCTAGCAGTTGGATTACCGGGCCACCCGTCAATATGTCGCTCCTAAAAACTAGGAACTTCAAAGTTACAAATTCTCTAGGAATGGACAAAAGCGACACTACAAACTCATTCGCTGTATTGAATACGTGGGCAGCTCTTTGAATGTTGAACACCATCTCCGGGAATATTTATCTCCTAAAGATATAAGCTTAAGTTAGGGACAAAAATTATGCTTTGTTTCTACTGCCATAAAAGACAGGTTACAATATTTTTAGGTCTTTACTCATATTTGGATCAGACCCACCCCGGGAACTAAATTATTCCATCACCATTTTCTTCGTCCACGCAAAGTCCATTATCATTTTCTTTACACGATCGCCCGATAATTACATAATATTAAGGCCTACATAAAATAAATATATTAAAGTATTCTACTACATAGTATGAAGTTAACTTACCTTATTTTACTCTATATTTAACTTCAAAGAAATACTTCCTCTCGTTGTGCATTTCCGCTGTAGAGGTGAAAAAAAATAAACTAGATGGCGCAGTGAATGTAAGTCTCGTCGTAAAAGATAACAGATTACCTGTGTTGCCAGTACTACATTTGAAAAAACAGACAAAAACAACAGAGATAAATTCTATTTAAACACCAGGAGACAATAACAAATTCTTAGGGCTGATTTTCAAATACGTTTGCG
The DNA here is from genome assembly GCA_022664845.1 of Lepisma saccharinum. Lineage (NCBI taxonomy): Eukaryota > Metazoa > Arthropoda > Insecta > Zygentoma > Lepismatidae > Lepisma > Lepisma saccharinum. The sequence goes on from JAGDQP010017075.1 coordinate 11,589, forward strand.
TTGCTTGCTTTGCTTGCGATTTGGGTGAATAGACAGTTGAAAGACATGTTACAACATATAATAAACACACCACAAAACCCCACGTGTTTCAATTGGCTATTCATCTAAATCGCAAACAAAGCAAGCTTTCATGAAAATGAGCCCTTACAGAGCCGCTGTAGCTCAGTGGTATGTCGGTCCAGATTGCTGAGTGACTAGTGCGATAGTCTACCGACCCAAGGATCGTGGGCTCGAATCCTGCCTCGGGCATGGAAGTTTGTGAGTATGTTTTAACAATACATACAACACAGTTTTGAACAGTTGAGAACATTACATAATAAAACCGCTTAGGTCAAATTAAAAAAAAATGTTAGAGCGTTGGCGTAGCATTCGGGAGATCATGGGTTCGATCCCAGTGGACGACCATCATGACTGAGGTTTTTCCAGGTATTTCCTCAGTCACACCAGGCAAGGCCGGAATGACACCTTCAACATAGGCCCTGGCAAATCCTTTCCCCTTCCCTATCCCGGCTTGAGCCTTAGATGCCTAAAGGCCTTAAATATATAAAATTCAATAGCAAATTATTTTTTAAAGCAATGTTTCTATTAAATAATAAAGTATTTAATGAATATTAACGTGATATTAAAGATGCCGATTATTGTTTGACTTCTAATTAGTATTTGAATGCAAGCCTTGAAGTAGAAAAAAAATCGGCAAGTAGTAAAACATTGCAACGCGTTGGTTTCGCTTTTCGGAAGCATTGGGTTCAATACCAGAAGCCAACCATCCTAATTAAGGATTTCCAATGTTTTCCTGAGACGCACCAGACAAATGCTGATAAAGTATCCTTAACTACGGCCTGCACCCTTTCCTCTACCCTATCACGGTCAGAACCATGCAGTTGCAGAGATGAATGAATAAAATTCGAGAAGTAAGTAGGAGGAACTGAATTCTTATTTTCGACCTTGAGGAAAGTTTGTCTCAGGCCGAAGGAAGGATGATGAGAAACTTTGTGGAATGAAGAAAGTGGAAGGAACCGGGAGAATCCCGTGAAAAGTGTAGAGAGTGCAAAAACGAAATCTAGTGTTAAAACAGTAGTCCTGGCAACGATACCTGAAACACCTGTGTATAGAATATTATCTAAATCAAAACAGGGTAAGAAAGTGGCGCATTAAAAAATCAATAATCCAAACCAGTTTCGAAAGAAATGTACTTTTTTTTTTTACGCACACATTGCGCATATAACAAGTGTATTTGAATATTTCACCATTCAATATTACATGGAAGGAAACTTTTTTTTTTTACCTTTAGTTTTAAGAGGCACGAAAAAGATAATGTTTTAATAATAATAATACAGCTGCCGTGATTATGAGGCCTCCGTACCAACGTGTGTACCGTCTCTGTGTGTGTGTTCTAATATTTTTATATTGCTGGACAAATGACAAGAAATAATGAAATTTTCGAAAGCGAGCCCAATAAACTTGTGAATGTGAATGAAATGAACTGCCTGATATTTTGACTGTTTATTTTTGCTAAGAAATTAGAAAACCCGAAATTGCATAGGCGTATAAAGTCGTAAATTACGCGTATTCTAATTTCTCATACATAATGTCAAAATCTCAGACAGTTCATTTTATTCACATACGCAAATAATACTGGGCGTTTTCCGAAATTTCGTTATTGCTTTTCATTTGTACAGATCCTTAAACATATGAAACCTCACACACACAAGAAGCAACGTTGGTACGGAGGCATCTTAATTTTTCTCACTTCGGAATGGAATTTGGTGCTCTCATATTGCCGGCAATTTGGCCTGAAGTTTTCAAGGGGTTTCTTCAGTCCCACAAGGTGAATGTCAGGGTGGTACCTCAACTGAAGGCTTGGCCGATTAATACGTAAACTTAGTACGTAAAGCATTAAAGTCATCCTCAAAGCTGGATTTAAAAAACCGTTTCATGAGCATAAATAAGTCATACAACTGAAAATTATCTTAGTCCCTGCTTTTCTTGAAAAAATATGAGGAGCCACGAATACAAATTATATAGAGTTTAATGTGAACTATTTCTGGCGTATAATGTATGGACTTAGATAATGACAAAATATAGTAAACGTAAAAAAGTGTACAAATGTGTACAGTAGGTGAGAATAAAATATACCAGATATAGTGTCTCGTTTGTGCTAAAAAATGTTCACATTGTGCACCAAGAAAAATAGTGCTTTAAAGGTGCTGAAAAAGTATATAGAAATTATTACGATTTTGCTTGGAACACAATCGAACACTTTCACAGCAATTTTTTACATAATTCGTACACTTTTAAAACAGATTCCCGCTTTTGAAAGTGCCCTGAAAGTGTAAGAAAGTGTGGTTTTTTTTACAGTGTAGTTGGGACAAGTTCTAACTCACATGTAGGCTAGAACACAAAATCTGAAAAACTGCATATTTTTATCAATTTTTTACTCAGTTTCGCTGAAATTGAAGTGGAACGCAGCTGCGACCAACCCTTAAATTTAATAGTGTTATAGGAACCTTATAGCATAGGAATTTCCATATGAATCTTTAGCAATCCTTCGAGAACAACATTTTTTCCCTCGACATCTTATGATAGAGATGTGCTGGCATTTAATTTTAGTTTGTTCGTTGTTTCTGTTTTCTGCAAGGACTGACAAAATTTTATATTGCATATGAAGTTTATATTGAACCCTTCGTTGCAAAATTCGTTTTCAGTATAAAATTCTTCATGGGACTGCCTACAACACACGTGAAGGGAAACGTGTGGTTCAAATACAATCGGTACAAATTTCCTATAGAGTCAGGAATGTTACTCCCCTTTATGGAGAAATAAAAATTGAAAATCAGCGTTTTGTTGTATTTAATTTTAATTGTGTATATAGTGTAAACCCTTTAGCGGAAAGATCGGTAACCTTAACTCCATTTCAAAGTTCAACATTTCTTTGTAATAGCTTAACGTTAACTGAAAATGGGTTGAAACTGGTCAAAGTGCTTTATCGGTGTATTTCACGCTTAAAATTCGGTCATTTTCTGATCGGTTTTGAGGTTAAGTATTTTTCTGGATGAAGCCTTGGTTGTATATTCTATATTCCAGTAACAGGAGTAATGTTACTAGCTTGTTACTGAATGCCCCGCCATTTTGAGTGTTTATATTGCTTTTACAATGTGAACAGTAAACAGTTCACTGGTGGATCCTGGACGACAAGGATTGCATTGCCGGAAAGAGGAATTAAGTTGGGTATAAATATTTACACTGTAGGGAACGTATCTCTCCTTTTCTTCACGAGACATTCCTCGTAGTAAAATCAACAAGTTAATGGTTAACCACCTTCGCAGTAAAATCCTAGCTATAAATATCACTCGGAAAGCCATGAATACTAACTGCCTTCGTAGCTAAGTACCTTATCTCGAATTCGACGATAATTTCACAGTAACAAGAATAGCAAAATTTCTATAAAATTTATGAGACAACAATCCAGCTCAATACATATACAAAATCTAAATAGTTGTGGAAACGTTAATTCAATTTTCAGTTAATTAACATGCGAAAACCGTTCACAAGAATTCAAGAAATATTAAAATGAAAACAAAAGTGATAGAAAAACCCATGAAACGAGGGTGGCCTTCAAATCTGCTTTTATTTTATCAGTTCCACAAAAATTATTTTAATTTAAATCAAAAAAAGAACTCAAACTCACATTAAGTAATTAAAATTCACAAAGTGTGAGGTGGAGAAAACTGAACCCAAATCTCAAGCAGGAGGCTTTAGAATTCATTTGGAAAATACTATCGATTTATTTAATGCTAACTATTTAGCTTTAACCAGGTATTAACTTCAACCAATTTATTTAAACATTTATAATTGAGTACGGAATGGCATCGACCCCCACCAGCATCTGGTTCAACTTCGTATCTGAATCAGTTTCCTTAAATATAATCAGTCAGTATTAATTAGGTCAAAGCCGGGTTTTTATTCTCCAAAAGTGGACAATCGAATTCAATAAAATTTAATTTTAATTACAGAATTCAGTAAAATATATTAATTAGTCCGATTTGAAAACAACAATTGCTTGAGATTCAAACTTAATAATCAAAAACTTTCTCTCCTTGTATCAACAAAGAAACATCACAGAAGCTAGATTAATACAAACCTTCCGTTCAGTACCTCCAAACAATTTAACTAAACACATTTACTCAGTTCGTTCAACCTTAACACTCAACCTGACTCAGGACCGTCACCCCATACGCTTGACCTCAATTTCAACAAACATTTTACTCACACTCTGAAATTGACCCTCAAATAAAAAACCCATTACACCACTAACTTGATTTCAAAGATTATCGAAACTTCACTCAATTCTCTTCAAACTTACCCCTATAATACATTTTAAGTTGGTATTCACACTCAACACATTCAAGCACAATTCAAATCGACTCAACACTCCCTATTAATGTATTCATCTAACGAATTGAACCAATCTTGTTTTCATTTGTTTCATTGGTTTCAACTTTCTTTTGTTTACATATAAATAAAAAAATAAATTAGTAAGTGCATAAGTTTCTCCAGTATGGTATTTTATAATGTGTACTCGATCAGTTTATGTTAAAAATCTGTAGAGTACCGGTATTTGTCTGCATATAACTGTTTTATGTCGTTTTGTGTGTGTGCATAGCTGTGTTCCTACATATGAGGGATAGCGAAAGTCGAACTATATCTCTATCTATTTTTGTAACTTTAATCTGTATTATTATTGTTATTACTATTATCAAATATTTCTTTGTCATAGTACTGTTTTTTGAAGCATGTGTACATGTGATTCTGCTAAATATAATTATGTGCGCGCCTGTGTGTGTACTTATTTCTAGGTATAATTTTCTATTTTTTTTATTATTATTATTATTTCGGTATTTTGTTCTTGTATAAAACATTGTAGCATGGTCAAGTGGTAGATAAGGCTTTTTCAGCCTTAACTTCGCAATGTAAAAGAAGCCAATAAACTAAACTAAACTAAACTAATATACATTCACCAAATCAATAGATTTGAATCTTTAGATTTAATCAAAACCCGACACACACACACCATGTGCCCGACCTCCACATGCAACCTAGCTCCTAAATTTTCCTTAAATTATATAATACTTAAGATTCGCATCACCATCCACCTATCCAACCTTTAAACAATAACTCCGAATCGATGCGGCAACCCCCCCTCCAAAAAAAAACAAAAAAAACAAGCAGCACAAAAGTTCAAAATCTAACATAACATCATTACAGACACCATAATTCCCACTTTGACGAGAACGCAAAAATCGTGTACAAAACATAATTCCTAATTGTCAAACAATACAAATCCAAATAACACTTTTAACAATCGAACAAAACAATATTCCACTTACAGCTAATTAATTCCGACATGTACTATTTTCAGGGCAGGTTCTTCATTTAAAAAATGAATTTCACTCAGTGTTATCTAAACTACCCGAGGAACAATTTAGACCAATACACATTGCGCACTAGCTCTCACTTAGGAACTTCAACTCACCCGTTCTTAAGACACCGCACCGTGTGCCCGACCTTCGTTTAAAGAACGTACTGTAAGCCGGTCTGCTATGTTAACTCAAACCCTAGTTGAGCATAATTTTCCAACAGTTTAACCTTTACTTAATTGCCCAAAACCACAAAGCAGCCAACCTGGTCGAATAAATACTAACGTGACTTCTACCAAATTGTACCTTCTTCAACTACAATTCAACCTTCTAGAGCGAAATTCAGAACTCAACCCAAACCTCAGAGCAAGCTTATAAATCTTCCTCCGTTCAGATTCAAGCAGAAAAAGGTTTTAATTTTCTAACTTACTTTTAGTGGAAGTCAATGCAAAACCTAGACCCTACTTCGCAATGCGACATTTTCGGGTTGAGAATTTGATGAATTATTGTATTAAACACATCATCTAATAGTTTTTAGGGATTTTAATTAATTCCAATGAATCCATCTAAATGCTGGAAATATTAAATGGTTAGACCAAATTTATTAGTCAGATTCAAAAACAACAATCGCTCGAGATTAGTTTTGGAGGGAAAATATTTCACACCCTCATTATCAGCAACGTGCTTCTTCTCAGAAATCTCTAGATTCATTTTGGTAATCTACCAACCAGACCTAAATAATAAAACTTGCAAAACTATATGAAAATGGCGTCCTCGTTTGTGGAATCAACTATAGTTTCAATTCAAATACACTCGAAAACTATTATTTTCACGAAAAGAAGCATTCAAACTCCCGCCATGCTTCTTCAGCCATTGCCTCCAAAAGTATAAATTTAATTTTCCGTTCTTCATCATTTGTGCCGATGGGCGCTAGCGTCCAGTAGTAGTATCAGACCACAAAAAATAATTAACAAGCATTCGAAGAAACTTTTAGCGAGTAGCAAACTTCTTTTGAAAAAAAAAAATATATTGTAGCGGGAAAGAAACATGACTCGCTACAAGTTGCGTGTTTAAAATTCCACCAATTTAAATATTCAATACATCTTAGATAAAAACGGGAATAAAACATGTGTGACCGGATACATGAAACACTTTTTTAAAATAATGATCAAGTGTATATCAGTAGGAGTAGGCAAATCAATTAATGGTGCTGCGCTGATGTTCTTAATAACTGAATAAGCACCTCATGTACTTGAAATTACTGATTTACACTATGAAATGCAACGACGATTGCAACGCATTTGAGAGAAAATAGTTTTCTACTAATCATGATCCACAATGTTTTTGATTCAGGAGTACTAAATGTTCTACTCTACACTTTAAAAGGTTATTGTCGCAAATACATGATAATAACGATGCTGCATACTGGCTATAAGATGACAACAAGCTCTATTTGTATATGGGTCTATTGTTCACGCAGAGCTCTGTAAAGACCTTGCAGGTACTATACAAAGTGCTAAAATAAACAGAACGGTTGGCAGTGTAAGGTTTCAGAAATGTATTTGTGGTATTTTTAGTGGTTTTAATAGAAAAGTTGGCCAGTTGGATACCCTGGCAACTTAACTGAATTTTTAAATGTTTACATTTCGTTTATTATTATTAATTCTGAGCCTCAAGAATAGTTTATTTGTTAGAGGCTTACAATTATATTTATTGTAAATATTGTATTTTGAATTTAATTATTTAAAGCACTTTTATTAAATTGAAATATTAACCGTTTCTGGCACCACCTAGTTGGTATTGGCTACATTGGAAGCTAGAGAAGAAAGAATGGTGGACAATGTGTAGGAAAGCATCCATACTTATTTAAAGTTATTAGTGATAGAACTAAGCATTAACAGAAGAAAAACGAATTTATTTTGTTTAAAAACTACCTTAAGATGTGTGATTTTCTCATCAGGATAAGACTGGAAGAAATGTTGCATAACTAAAGTTACACTAGAAGTTTCCCTTATTCTTTCCATATTAGCCATTGGAAATAATTCCTTTGAACCAGTAAGGTAAACTGTTTTTATATTCTAATTTATGAAATTTAAGTGAAGGATAGCATTTGCATTTGTTTGTTTAGCAAGTTGTTAGGAATATGATGCAATTAGGACAAATGCAAAGGTATAAAATTGCACTAGTTTTAAAATGTGTAAACATATCCAAGTTGCTGCGCGTGCTGGAATATGATATTAAAGCTGCTTAAGGTATTTAGTATAAATTATTGAACTACTACAGACTTATTAATTAAGCATTAACAAAATTTACTTAGAATGGGCTACTATTTTGTTAATTGTAATTTTGTTTAACCTGCCAGTTAAAATATAGAACAATAGCTAGAATAGGATACTTGGCCCATGAGTGGGACATTGATTATGCTTTTTTTAGTGATGATAAACATTGACTTGTGTAAAACTATATTTTGCGTAACATTTTTTACAGTAGTTGCTGGGTTATGAGTGAATTCAGTTGTTGCAAGAGCGCATCCTTTTAAGTATTTTAATTTTATATTAATTGGGAAATACAGTTTATTTAAGGCAAGGAGGAAGCTCAGTTTTGTGACGTTATTAAAACTGCAACTTGTTAGTGAGAGTAAAGTGTACTTTACAGTAGCCGTATGTGTAAATTTACATTAAAAAGTATATTATATGTGGTCCTGCCACAGCAAACTAACCTGCTTAAGTTAGACATTTTAATAGCCAAAAGTAAATCCAATATTAAATTTTAGTAGCAAACACTCCTGTAATTAGTGCCAAAGTAACTTTGGGTTAAATTTTACTAATTTACATTTAAAACTTTAAACTTTTTTACTTGATGATATCAACCTAGTAGACTTTAATTTTGGAAGTATTTCAAAAATATTTTTTGTTTATTTATTTGAAGTAGTTAAGTATAAAAATACAAAAAAAAATACTAACAATATTTACTCGGAACCATAGACATTTTCAAGTTTGATTGAGTTTAGTATACAAGATACATAATATATATACTAGCATTTGTTATATTGGAGCTATTAGTTACAAAAAGCGTTTTCCTTCTACTTTGCTGTAAAAGTAATACAAGTAACTAACTCACATATACTCATTTACTTTTATTTAGAAGTAGCTATAATCAATAAATACAATTTGTAAAAATAACACAAAAAGTATAAAACATTTAGTAACTCTTATACTTTGTTCTGAAAGAAGCTAAAATAACATAATACTCCTGCTAATAGTAATTTTATTCTTTATTGTAAAAGCAGTAGAATTTAAGTATTATAAATATAGTTACGTGTACTCTGTCCTGAAGAGAGCTGTACTGAGGAAGTATTTTAAGTAAATTTTAAATTTGTATTTAGTGTTATGAGCTGTATAAAAACTTTTATTAGTTTGTTTATTAGAAGTTTAATGCAAATACATTGAACACTTATGCCGTAAAATTAATTAAAGTTTTAAAAAATATTAATGTATTTGTGTAAGTAAAAATTAGTTCAGAATGACAAATTTTAAAGCACTTATGGCCCTCTGTAAATGTATATTGTAGGTGTTGGGTACAGATGAACCTAAGTTAATAATAGCCGGCACTTCACTTTTCTGAAAATACTTTTCTTTCTTTATTCCTTCTCTCCATAATAGTGCAATTCTCTATCTATATGATACTGGCCAGATATACCCAACCTCATATCTATATTTCTTACAAATTCCTCATACCAACTATAATTTCTAATTCTAGCAAAATTGCATAATTATTCATTATAAACGTAATAAAGAAGCTAAGTTGGACTGAATGAAACCTTGTAATAGGCAAAACATGTTATAATAATTTATTGCCTGTTGAAAAAGTCATTTTTAATTTGTGTCCAATTAGCTACTGTAACTTTGTGTATATTTAAGCTGCATTTATTTTGTATGATATTTGTCAAGGTGTTAACAAAACTGTTTACAAGAAACACCACATTTCAATAATCAAGTGTACTTAAAAGCAACTATGTCCATTTTTTATTATAAAAAAGTTTGTTTGCGTTAAAAAAACCGAAGCCAAAAATTTAAAAACTTAGTACATCTTAATAAGCTCTTCCAAATCTTAATAAGAAAAGTGTTGTTAAAGGCGGAGATACTCTCAGGTTGTACAAAAAAACATTCGAGTAAATAAAATGATAGGTATGTAATTAAGTATTATGTTTATAATGTCGAGTATACTTTGTGTTACTAGTAAACTTTTCTCTTTAGGATAACTTTATGCTTTACCATTAAGTTTATCTAAAAGATGGCCACTAAGTGGGATTTTTGTGAACAGAAATTTCGTGCTAGTATAGGTACTTTTCCATTTTGAATTTCAACAATATCGAATATATCAAATCATTTTAAGTATCAATTAATAATATACGAACTCATTTTAATTATATTATAGAATGGCGACCCAGTCAGGATATACTTTTCTTCGTTTCGCCGTCTACCCTGTGATATCTTTGATAAGTAGTTTCATAAAAAAAACTGTACTAGTTTGCTGGTTTAGCTCAGACTTTCTCTAGATAATAGATAACAGTCGGGATTAGATAGTGAAAGGAAAATTAAGCAAAAATACTGGAAACTAACGTAGTAAAATTAGGTAAATGGACTACTAGACAATTAAAAAACGATACCTCTAAATTACAAACGTAAAAATACCCAATGTGCTAAAACTAAAAAAACGTTTTGAATATTTTTAATCTTAATTTTGTTGTGAGACGTTCTGAAAATTAGTGCAAGAACACAGCGATTTTCTCTTTTATATATATATAAAAGAAAAGGAAATTTGTAATTTCGTATACTGTTTCTTTATGAACTTTGCGTTATTTCTTTGTGTTGCATTAAAAAGTGATGCCCCATACTAAAAGAATGGTAAAGGAAATGGGGTGTGCACATGAAAGTGAGTTGAAGTTAAAGCGCAACGAGTGCACTCTGCTATATTGTAGGATTTGTGCTGAAATGAGCGAAATGAACTTCCAAGAGCAAATACATAATAAGATTGAGTGGGCTTGCATACGTTGTGCTGAAGCTCTGGTAAATGTTAATGCAAATAAGCAAAGTGAACTTATTAATGAGGACCAAGGGAAATCCCTTACAATTCAAAAAACTAAAAAAAAAAAATTAAAAATATCCACGAAAATAAAAATATAATAAAAAGTGAAGGCCCATCTACTTCTAACCACGAAACAAAAAAAAATGAAACTAAGGAGATGATGAAACAGTTTGCTAAATCTTTGAGGAAATCTAAAAAAAAATAGTAAGGAAATGAAAGAATCTCAAGAAAGAACTAGTAAAGAAATGCAAGAAAATTTTAGTAAAGAAATGAAAGAATCTCAAGAAAAAACTAGTCAAGAAATGCAAGAAAATTTTACTAAAAAAATAAAACAAATCTCAAGAAAATTTTACTAAGGAATTGAGAAAATAACAAGAGAAAACCAGTAAGGAGTTAATAGAAATCACAGAAAAAGTAAATTCCTTAAAGGTTGATTTGAAGCTGAAACTTAATACTGTAAAGATTATGGTTCAGACACGTATTAAAAATTGAAAAAAGCGTTGTGACGCCTTAGAAGCTAAACAAGTCAACTATGAGAAGCGTTTGGAGACTTTAAAAAACACTATTCCTATCGATTTTGCCACTTTTCGATCTGAGCTTACTACTAAAGTGGATGACAATCAAAGTGGATGTTAGGATGGATTGTATCGAAGCACGACTGACCAGCCAAAGGTTAAGGCTTAGTCTTATTGAAAATAATAATAGAAACTTAGCTACCAAAATGATAGATTTAAAATGGTGAGTCAAGAAATGTGAGAAACCAAGTCAGACTATTCATATCCAGGCTTTGGCAGGGTCCATGAATCCTAAGACTCGCTTTGGACAGAAGAGACTAGCTTGATTAATAAGCAAAAGTGAAGATGAAACTAATTCAAAGTTAAAAACAAACCTAAAAAATCAGCATTGCGACTCCATTAAGAGTGAAAGACTCCTTTAAGAAAATTTATTCGAATAGTTTCCACTCCGGAACAGTCAAATAATATAACCCCCTGTAAGGACAAAGGAGTAAGAAGTGCATGGAACACGAGCTATTGCAGTGAAGTTAGTTCTCGCCCAGACAGTGAGATGTATAGTGCTGACCTTCTAAAGGGAATGTGCACCTGCAAAACCATGTCACTTGGGAAGAAATTCCTACTGCTGCTAAAAAAATAAAAATAAAGCTCAGGCAAGATATGCTACTGCAAGTTCACGCTTTTCGTCTAAACCATTAAATACAAGAAATCAAAAAGTAAATAATCCACAAAATGAAAGTGCTCCAGCACCACGGGAGTTACCTATTTATAACAGGGAGTGTAGCGTGAATTTTCACCACAATACATTAAGAAAAGAAGAAGAGTATCGTGGCCTTTGACTCAGGGATTTGGATTCTTTTCCTATCTACCATGGCAATGTATTGAATGAGAATGTGCACCAGTTTCTTAACGAGTTACGTGAAAATTTTGGAATCTTACAGTTATCTCCTCACGATCAATTGGTAGCAGCTGTGAGACGCTTACGCGGTTTTGCTTTATCATGGTACGAGGGTATTAAAAGCCATATCTACTGTTATGAGAAGTTAGAGAGGAAACTACTCTCTTACTTTACCAATAATGCATTTGTTGAAAATCAGCTGAATCGTGTACAGCAAACTAAGTATAACCCTTCTCTTCACGGCTCAGTTACTGAGTTTGTGTTGTACCTACAAACTACTTTTTGTAATCTAAAGCCTAATATCTCTTCTAATGAATTAGTAGAGAATATTCTTGAACTCATTCCAAATAATATAAGAATAATAATCAATCAATTTGAAACTCCTACGTTTCAAGCTTTACTTCATCGGGTAACGTTAATGAAAGGCTATCGTATTCCAGGTGTGTTGTAACCGTCTAAAGAAGGAGGAACATCAGTTTTTCAAAAGAAAGGACAGCAGAGAAGGACACAGAAGGTCTCACTCTAAACAGAAGGACGTGTATGGCGTGAATGCACTGAAACAGTTAATGAATAAGAACTTTTCTACTCATGATATTCCTAGTTCCGCAACCGATTTTGGCATACAAACTATTACAGTAAACAACACTCCTCCTAACAATTATTATCCTAGTACTCTAACTAGAGATATTCCTTCTGATAAAGCAACTGTAAATAGTTCACCTACTAATCAACTTTTAGTTCGATGGACACTAGTAGAAACCAAAATAAGCAGAAAGGTGACTCAAATAATAATAATAATAATTTCAAGAAATCTAATTCTTCAAAGAATTGCGTTAACAAAAGTCAAAATAGTAATGGTGCTCAGGGTATGAGTACAAGTGCTACTAACCCATGTAATGTACCAAATTATTATAAACAAATAATAATTGGGGAACTTTGGACGCCAATAGTTGGCTAAAGCCAGCCGCCATCCTAATGCCAAAAATCTGAAGAAATATGCTATATACTGAATGAAAAACATAGTTTGACATATCTATGTTTATTTCCAATTACGATTTTTGAATTTAGAGTCGGTGTATATAAATGCGGCATTTACAGTTTTCATTGTTATCTAAGTAGAGGAGCGTGTGAGAGCCAGGTTTATGCCGCTCTATTTCTGGACCTCTGAAGTTCCGTTGTGTCACTATTACACACACACATTTAATTCAAAGAAATAATTTACAGTATCCTTATAGGGCGGTAGCTTGGACTGTCACATATGGGGCCGGAACGGTGTCCGAACCCTAATCGTTCCCAATGTGACTTCGCTTGGGATTTGATTTTCGTTAACTATCCTTTTCTTTTTTAATTTGACTAATTAATTTACTTTTAGCATACACAAAATACTTCTTTCCTCAATAATGCAACGTGATTAACAATCATCTTTCACACACATATCGTTGGTGTTTTCACGAACTGGCGAATATAGTCGTTCCAAGATATCACGAACTGGCGAATGTTGAAAAATATGGTTCTGTGGAAATGGAAAGTAAAAAATGGTTAATTTCATTTACTTGCAAAACTGTCTAAATATTTACATAAATGAAAAATGCTTTCTTTTCCAAATTCTTAAGTTCTCTGACTCTCTTTCTTTCTCTTGAATGTGTCTGTTATGTTTATCTCTCAGTAGTGGATCTATGTTTGGATCTGACGTGCGAATTGTTTGACATAAGGAACCCAAGTCCTTCCTTGGTGCCCGAAATTTGAGCTTCATAGACGCAAATACGGTTTTTTACAAAGAGTATGACGCTGAATTGTTCGGAAACTCATTTTTGAATAGTTCGTACATTTTAGCAATTGTTAATGAGTTAGATAAGTATTGCTGGCTTGTGTATTCGCGACAATCATGTGATTCCATTGTCGGAAACATGTTAATGTGTTTCACAATATCTACACGCATTTCTTCGTTTCTTCTTCATTGCTTGCTGATGGCCTCCTCTTCTTTCACCTTGAAGAACACCTTCTGGTTGTAATTTACTCAAAATTGTTCTTACTTGCCTCTCTCATATACCTACAGTATTGAGACATGACACGGCATACACGTTGCTTAGTGCCAGTATTGTTTGGTAAAAATTACATAAGGGTTCTTTGTTTTCTTTAATTTTCATGTGTATTTGTTACGGATTTTCTTGGAGGCTTTGAAATAACATGTTTGCTTAACTATTCTCGCTGACGACCTACACTTCCCATGTCATAATAAGCATTCATGATCTTATTTCTTTGATTATCATCAACATAATTGCATTTTAGTTCTTTAACCTGTAACCGCACTCGCCCGATATTCACTCGGAGTTCAAATAATCTTTCAAATCTTGATTTAAGTAAGCATCGATGAAAGTGGGTAGACATTTAAGGAGTCCCAGAACGCTCGCAAAATACGAACTAATAGGAAAGTATGTAGAACTTACGATGCTAATTGGATTAAATAAAATCAAATTCCGACAACTTATTTAAATAAAACAGAACAACTTTATTTCCGTAATTTACACATTCAAACTGCAAGGTTGAATCATTTATTTTCTCAAATATCAAACAAAGTTAAGAAATCGATTTGACTTTATATTGAGCAACACATCAAATAATTAATTAAGATTCAACAGATTATTCGATCGCTCTTTATTTTTAAATCCTTTTGCAATTTCAAAATGTTCCCTCAAATTCCGAGGATTAATTTAGGAATGACTTAAACACAGGGATTTAAATTTTGGTTATTAATAAATCTCGATTAGCTTCTCTATGAAATTACTTAATAAACAATCATTTTAACAAAATTTAGTTAACGTCCCAACCAGACGTGTAAGGAGGGGGGAGAAACCAACCACCCTTTTTACAGAATTAATGAAAAAGGTCACCTTCACTCTATACTGAACCAGTTGTAAGGAGAAAAATAGAAGGGGGAGGGGAACGAATCCGTTCTTCAGGAAACACACGTCTATACACGCAATCATAGGGCTACGGCCTTAAGCCAACGTCACCAGAACACATGTTCTCGCTCCCGCTCCCTTTTGCACGAGTTGAAAGTAAAATATAAAAGGGGAAGGGAAGAAACAGATACCATTGTAATCCAATACACCCTACTTTGCCTCCACGTAAATTCTCATTGAAACCTAAAGGAAGGTTGTACCTTCTCAACGTGAATTATAGGAAATTCAAAATGTATTTTATCTGAGAAATTAAACTTGCTATAAAAAGGAAATTAAATCCAACTCTCTTTTAAGAAATAATTTAGTTTCATTCACAAAGCCTAAGAATCTCGAATATGTAGTTCACAAATGCAAATGATTTATCGTAATTACTTAGAATGACCCATGCAACGGCATTCGCCATTTAAACTTTTTCCAAGAACAACGTGACTGAGTAATTTATTCTCAAAGACAATTTTAACTTAATAAGATTACTTCAAATCAACAGTTAAATTCTACTATTATTAAATTAATATTAATAAATTATACTAAGCCTGAATTTAAGCTCTTCGAAGTCGGATTAAACCACAATCTATGTCGCAGCCAAAGTCGACCTTCCCATGTAACGAATCTAAGCCGCAGCAGCAATCAAAGCCGACCTTCCTATGTAACGAACAAACCCAAACAGTGGCGAGAAATCGCCTACATCGCGAAATCAGACTGAGGGAGCGATTGCCGCAGGGTTGCCAATTTCAAGATTAAATCACTAGAGAAATTGCTCAATATAATTTATAATTTATAATCCAAATCAAACAATTGTAGACATGTAGTTTCATACACTACAATCCTGGCACAAGGTTGATTGACAACGGGGACGAATCTCTCTACGGGTCGGAATGGTTCTTTTACTTTTCTCACTAATGTATTAATAGCCAAGATTACGGTTTATTTTGACATTTTTTCCTATTTTTTCTTTCTCCGACGTAACTTTCTTCTTGACTGGGGTAACATTCTCATTTGGAGATCCATCCACTAAAAAATGTTCAGGTTATTCAATATTTGTTACCATGTTCTGTACATTACATGAGTTTTTGTGTGCTGAGCAGTCCATCATGAAATGTTCATAACAGAGTAAGTCCGAACACGTAACACATGCAGCGATACTTCTTGAGCACATTGAGCACAACTGCAGACATTACGAATTTCTTCTGGGCTATGGCTTCCATTAGATAAAACAAAATCAGGATCTTTGTCTGAATCATCCAACGATACATCTGAAGAAGACTCTCCCTTGAAAGTATTTCTTCATTGTCAATAGTGACTGAACTTTGAACAAATTGTTTCTTACTTAACATAAATAAAGGTATATCTTCACTTTCACTGCTGATCATGTCTTCCTCTATTTCAGTTATAACACCTTCAAATACACACGCTCAGGAGGACACCACACTTAGACCACATTTAATTTTTTTCCCCCATGAGGAAGCAGTAAGTCTCTGCTGTTAACAATATTTACAGTTTCGTTCCCTCCACTTCACAAGCACGTCTTGTTTCTTCATGATTGACAGGAAAAGCAACACGAATGGAACAGAAGATTATACTCTATTTACTTCCATACGATAATGATGGTATGCACATTGTCGTCCTTAACGTGACATCAGTCTATGTACGATAATGATGAAATCTGTGTATTTAGTTGGAACTCTGTCACTAATTATTTTGAGATACAAAATACCTGAATAATACTAAAACATTTCCATTTTGTAAACATTGCTTATCAACAATGCAGAAAGAAAACATTAAAATCAAATTAAGTAAATGTAATACAATGAGAAAGATTAGTGTTTTTATAGCTTGCTTTATTTACTTTCGAAAATATGACCCCGGCATCTATTATCCATCAAACTAAAATGTGTGACGAATGTGAAAACCCTCTCTTAAAAAGTTTCACGAAGATCGCCAGTTCATGAAATTCTGGTTTAGTTTTTTCAATATTCGCCAAAACAAAATTTAGCAAATATATCAAAAACTAAACACACTTTGAATTTCAGACTTCGTTCACTAATAGTGCACATGCTTCTAACACTTTTCGTATCATAAAATCAAAAAGGGCATTTTTTTTTCGTATTCGCCGGTTAGTGATATCTTGGAACGACTACATTCGCCAGTTCGTGAAAACACCGACGATATGCTTTTTAACATAGTGCAGTGAATTAGTTCCGCAATTGTTAACCTCCGCAAAACCAATAGTCCTGGTATAGCAGCCATCTGGTAACAACTGAATGCTTGGGTCCTCATAATAACATAATGCTGCAAAGGGAGCTGACCACCAGGGTGTGATACACAATGGAAATGCTTCTCAGTAACGTACGCCGGTAAATTATACTCCTTACTGTGCTTTACCTTTTCGTTGCGCTTTGTATGCCGTTCATAACGCTTCTTTAGCCTAGAGTCATCAGGGGCCTCTCTCTGTGCGCTTTTCCTCATAAATCAACAGGACACCACTTGGCTCTGTTTCCATGCCGCCGACGATAAAGATAATTCATCAGGGTCATTAAATGGGCTTTTTGAAACTGCGGTATGCTTCCTCTCCTTGAAGAACATTCTTCATATCTTTAAACTTAGAAATTATATGAGACTTTGGCAACCGATGAGTGTGGTAAATTATCTGCTTTGGCAGAATCTGAGAAGGTAATCTTCGCTTCTCACACACAAACACTCTTATGAATATTTCTTAAGTTACTATAATATAGAGGGGCCTCCGCTAACTCCACTGAAGGGTATATATACCGTTTCTTCTTATTTGTACCGGGAACCGTCGATTCTTGATATACACGGTGTATGATCATGTTCCACTGTCGGTAGATCTGATGGATAAGTGTCCATGCATTCTTGGCGATCAGAGTCGTCCATCTCGTGCATCTCAGTCATCATGTCCGGCGACCTTGAGCCCGGTTTTCTCCAGCAATGTCCCCAATAACGGTGATCAGGTTGTATTCTACAAGGCATACACGACTCTGTTCTGATGCTTCTATCTGAATGGTCGTTTCTAATAGTTTCCAACTGATTGACTTATTCTTACGTTCTTACTACCGATGTTTATTGAAATCGTCATCAGGAAACTGCGTGAATAGCTTCATTTCCGATAGACGGCTTCGGGCTCTCCTTTTACTCGTTTCCCAACTAGCTTCTTTATTCTCCTCGACCCTTGTGACTTCTCATCTGACGAATAGCATCGCTTGGTTTGGGCGCTCAATCCGCTTTCCTCCATCTTCCCGTTTTTCAGAACTTGGTACTATTGGAATCTACCTTCCGACGAGAGTTTATTACTTCCTTCCTCAGCGATCACATCTGTTTTGACATTCACCGCTTCTTTTGGTGTTTCCTCCATATGTCCAATACCTCCAGTTTCTCCGTTTGCTTACTTACTTCAAGCCTCGTTGCTTGTTCCTGCAAATAGGAAATCCTTGTGGCCTTGGCGCGTAGTGTCTCATCTACACGTTAGGTGAAGCCTAGCTGTGTTAGCTGCATTTTCTCTTGTCTCGACTTCGTCCATAGCTCATATTTGAATTGAAGAGGTAGCTGCAGCTTCTGCTTGTGCTTCTTCATTTTCTTGTCAATAGTCGCTGCTAACTCTTCCTTATTTTGTCAGCATATGGCTGCGATACTCCTCATATCTTTGTCCACGTTTAACCATCGTGCCTGAGAATGTGCTATGGATTGTCTTAACTATTGCTTTAACTGCTGGAAACCGTTCCTGTTTCATTTGGACTTCCTTTTGTTGCTCTGTCAGTTTCTCCTCTAACTGCTGTCAACACTGCTCTTGCAACTGATGTAAACGCTTTTCTTGTTTCATTTGAGCATCCTGTTGTTGATCTATCAGTTTCTTCTGTAGCTGTTGCAAACACTGGTCTTGCTTTATCTGAACCTCCTGCTGTTGCTTTTCAATTTATCCTGTACTTGTTGCAATCGCTGCTTTTGCTTCATCTCAACTTCATGTTGTTGCATTATCATCTTCGCTAGTAGTCTTATTACGTCTTCTAATGAATGGTTTACCAACGTAGCTTCTTCCCTTGCTGGGGGTGTGGTCGCTGTTTGACATCGACTAGAGATCCATAGTTCCTCCTCCAACATGCAATCATCGTTTACTCCGTGTTGCTTCTCCCATTGTTTCACCGAGGAGATTTCGGCACAGCTGACATGCATACAGACGTCACATATTCTGCACTGTATAATTTTCGCCCCTCCATACGAGTGATTGCAGCATGAGGTTGCTATACCCCCATTAATGGGTGAATTATTCCACCACGTGAGATTCCTGTAATACGTGTTCGTACAGTTTCTTTCCTTTCTTCTGTTCTGTTTGAGTCAAAGGTTGCCATAGTCCCCACCTTCTTTCTTCTATCCACAGGAACAACGTCGTTCCTGGTTTTGGAACCAATTATGATGGTCTATCTCGGGATCTAGTTTGTATCCACAGAGGTGGAGAGCGCCCTCTCTGGACCTCCGTTGTGGCACTATTATTGAAATACATTGAATTCAAAGAAATAATGTCCAGTCTTCCTATAAAGCGGTAGCTTCGACTGTCACAGATTTATACAAAAGACTGAGAATTCACGATGAAATACACAGGACACAAATGCCAACATTCTCTGTTAAAGAACCAGTGGAGTAACCAAAGGGAATTTGTGCTTATCAGTCACTACTATTGTCACTCAGAAAGTAATTCAGATGCAAGAATTGTTTCGCTTTGAGTTTTCGGAAAATTCAGTTTTATTGGACAAAGAAGAAGGGCTTCGTACCAAGAATTTCAAAAGTAGCCTTATTAAAGAAGTAGAGGAGCGGGTACATTCTGCAACTCATTAAAATTCCATAATACGACGTTCTGACACGTGCTGTATCTTTCATGCCATGAACTGCTTACGAAAGCTAACGACCAAAGACAAACAATCCTTTGGAATTGTGACCAGCGATTATAACGAATACGTATCGAACTTAATACTTAACTGTGGGAGACTAGATCATATTTTTGACAGTTTGAACATACAGTAGAGTCTCGTTTATCTGACATAAACGGGTCGGCAGAACGTCGGATAAGCGAAATTTTCGGATAATAGGGAGGTGTTAAGAAAAAGCGTATTGAACATTAAACTATGTTATAGATGTAGACATTACAAACCTAAAAATCATGTGTTACAATAAAACAGGAAAACATTACTGTTTTATTTTAAATTTCTTCATCAGTTATTTCATAATGATCACATCATCTTTCATCATCCTATTTGCACTGAATGCCAAACACAAGAGTCATTGAGTAAACGAGCGAGTCACGTGATACAGTCGGGAGCAAAAAGACTACGTTAACAACTTGTAATTTTTGTTGCCGATGGATGCTTTCTTGCGATGGTATGTCGGATAAACGAGACTCTACTGTAGCAGAAATGCAAGATTCTTCACCGATTACCTGCAATTGGTTATATACACATTCTTCTCTAAAATTCAGAACTCTATTCGTTGAAATTTCTAGGGGCAATGTTGTCTTTTCATTAAGAGGAAAATACATTATACATATATGGAGACGGTGCTCCCATCTAGCGTTAGAATTTGTTGCTTTACATTAATCTTGAACATTCTTTTATATCGGAAGCAGGAGAATAAACTACCAAGCATGGATTTAAGTGACCTTTTACTGTCATAAAAACTGAATCAGACGTAAAAAGTCTGTGCTTTTTTCTTCAAGGTGTAATTTTGATGACGTCACTACCCAAAAATCTGGGGGGTTGGAATAAAACACACAAGTGAATCATATTATGAACCCTAGACAACAGAATAACAATAACTCACTCCGTACGCCAACTTGCATAAAACTCTATGATTAGTACCCGAGCTAATACTCATTTCTTGAAACTCTATCAAACGAAAAAAGAAACCTAAATTGTAAATCCAATCATGGTTGCTCTTGTACTATTTGCCTGTGATTGAATCAATGTAACTAAATTCTACAGAGACTATCAAGTTTCTATGAATCTTCATATATCATTATGAATAACATAACAAGTAAAAGCAGCTCGTAATGACAATGAAAATTACGTTAAATTATTCGAACATATTCTGTTGCGCCTGTAAAATGTTGAGAAAAATGTACAAACGCTGTTAAATTGTTTCAGGTGCCATCTATAAACTCCTGGACAAAATATGTTATATATTTACATCTGAGCAAAGATGTACGTAATAATGCTAATGACAGAGGAATTAAATTTCCTACAGGGTGTCACAAGTTACAATCTCACGAATACTTGAACTACGTGTAAGTTGCTCCTATAATTTCTACAGTATACTAAAGCTATACAAAATACAATGTTGGATCACCTGTTTCTCTGAAATTAGATTACACATTTATTTTATCAGAAAATCTTAAGTAGGGATGAAATAATGTTAGAGAGAAGGGGAATACACTTTGGGAACACTGCTGTGCCGTTGTTAAAAAAAATGCTTTTTATATATACAGTATATGTTGCCTGGATGCTATACCCAGTGATTCCAGCAGACCTCCTCAACAGCCTCAAGCACACTAGTTTTGTACCGTCAGAAATCAAGCAAAACTCTGCAAGTCTCCACTTATACCCTCGGAATTTTGATTTTACACCCCCCGAAAAGTTAAAATCCTTGCTGAATTTTTGGTCATACTTAAGAAACTAAGATTGCATTGCCATAATGCTTGAAATTCAATTTTTTAAATGTTTAATTTTAGTGTGGTATATTCAAACTAACCAACATATAAGTCACCATTTAGATATTGCTAAATCATTTGTGTTCTCTCGACTATAAAGTATATAAAGTAATTAAAAATAATTAATCTACTATACAGCTACGGAGCTCGCAAGATACTCGCCTCAAGAACAAACGGTCGAAATTTGGTTACATCTAGAATAAGATCAAGCCCGTTTTCATCAGAAACACCTCTCTCGAACATCGCTTCTAACATTGTCTTGTCAAGAAGAGGTTAGTCTTGAAGTTAACAAAATACTGTATGTTTTACAATTTAAATTGTAAAAAAAAAAATATACCGAACCTGAGGTAAAGTCAGAACAAATTTTATTTAAACAGAAAATTGAAATTACCAATTATTAATATTTTAATAAAAAGTCTGAAGATACAGCTGACTCTAATCAAAGAAGTTTCACATCATTTGGATGAGTAATAATGCGAAAAAAGGAATACAATATGGGAATTATACAAGTCTTCTCGTATGCTTAAAAATCGTCATATCCTGAGTATGCCAGTCAAAACGTAAATTAAAAAGGCTAAAATCGCAAAACGTGATGTAATTACGATTGTTAGATATGTTGCTAGGATCCGTTAGGGTAGTGTGAACCCAAGCTTGTAGCTTCGAAAAACCTGTGCTCGCTGCGTAATACGTGAAAATCTGCAAAGTTTTAGCACTTTTTTAGTTGTTGCATTATAGCTCATAACCTATGTGTTTCCTGATATCATTCGTTATTACCATTTGTAAATACATTAAAGTTCCAACATTTTGAGCCCAACCACAGCTCTGTATGTCCAATAGTTTCCAAGATATGGGACTACAAAGTTTAGATACTTTTTTTCCTAAATAAAATGGAATTTTAACTTTTGCCCTCGTTTTGGGGCGACTATCTGCATAACCTCTCATCCTACGAGAAAAGTCATGAGAAATTAAATTGTAGTAAATTTAATTGGCTTTCATTTAAGGACAAAACGAAGTCTGTATACCAAATAGATCTCGTGCAATCACAAAAAAAGTTGTGCATCACTAAGCAAACGGAAGGGAATTGAAAGAACATTTCAAATTCGAAAAGGCCCATTATCCAATGGCATTGCTCAACTAAGAGTGGTTTCGTAAGGGTGCAAAATCGACTTTGTACCCCACTATCACTCCAATCTTCCAAAACATATCTCTTGGAGCCAGAACGTTTGTAGTAGTGGATTGGGAATGCAATTTCTACAAGGTTACCTGGCACCGAAACGATTTCATCAGTGCAATCGTTGCTAGCTATATCAACTACACATTAAACAACTTTGGCAAGAACATGTCAGTGGTGTTTGATGGATACCCTGAGGATGGGGTCCTCATGAGTACTAAAACCTCAGAACGATTGCGTCGCTACGCTGCCCTTTCTTGTATCGACATCGTGTTTGACTCCTCAATTATCATCCAAGTGCCCCAGGAGAAACCGTTAGTCAACGTCTGCAATAAACGACGCCTCATTGACCAGTTGTTTTCTGAGTCTGGGTTCGATGACATTGAATCTAAGAAAGCGACAGAAAGTACAGACTGCGACATTATCCGAACCGCCCTCAACAAAAGCACATCCTATGAGAACGTGATCGTGGTTGGGGAGGATGTGGACCTACTCCTCCTCTGCGGCTTGGACTCGACCATCCAAAATATTTACTTCAAGAAAAGTGGCAGAAGTGAGTCAAGTTGCACTCAGTTTTCCAGCACTTCTTTTAGTCGAGGAATGGAATTGCCTCCCGGATTCGAACTCTTTCTCCACGCATTCAGCGGATGCAACACCACGTCTGCCCTTTCCGGGCAAGGAAAAACATAACGTTGGAGTGTTTTTCGAAATAACCAGAACCTGATGGACCTGGCCACCGTGTTTCTCCTCCCAGATGTCAGCAACGACGCACGAGGCTATAGCGGAAGCTGGAGAGAAGTGCCCGCTACTTGGTCGCTCTGTAAGAAGGGGACGCTTCCATCGACACCCTACATGGGCTTCGGATCCACCCGTACCTCAAAACAGCAGCCAACGCGAAGGTGAACCTGGCACGTTTGCCCCCAATCAAAGAGGCTGCTTCCTTCTATTCTTATCGCAAATATCACCAAAGTGCAAAAGTGGTTGGGGATGGAGAAGGACGCCACTGAGTGGGGTTGGTCGAAAAGCTCCCTTGGTTTAATTCCAATAAGAACATTATGTGGCCAAACCCCAATAATCCTTCAAATTGCTCTCATGGATACACGGGAGATTTCACTTGCCGGTGAGCTGGGCTTAAGTGCTCAGCTTTGTGCACTCCGTGCTCTGACAAGATATGCTAAAATGTAGCTATAATTCTAATCGACGAGAATGAAGATTACCCCGACTATCCTCCACCTTCAGACGAGCAGCCCGAGACGATCAAAATACTTCAGCAACTTCCTTCAGTTCTGGAATACGACCGTGATCAACCAGTAGCCTCGAAAAAATCAAACATTGAGCATTTTCAATTACTCATTTGTAAGATTTGTAATAAGAAATGTACATGTAAACATATATTCCAACCTTTGGTTTACAGGCTTCGTTTTGTGCTTAAATGAAAGATAATTAAATCTATTATAATTTCATTCCCCATGACTTTTCTCGTAGGATAAGCGGTTTTGCCGATATCCTCGGTTGGGCTTAAAATGTTGGCAATGTAATATACGTACAAATGTAATAACGACTAATATCGAGAACGCATAGATTATAAGTTATAAGGTAACAACTGAAAAAAGTGCGAGAGCTTTGCAGTTTTTCACGTATTAGCCAGAAAGACAGGTTTTTCGAAGCTGCAAACTTGGGTTCGCAGCGGGTCCTAACAACATATCAAAAAATCATAACTACATCACGATTTGCCATCTTAGTGTCTAATTTGGCTGGCCTAGAGGGTTATTTCGGATATCAATGCGAAGAGATTCAAGTAGGCTTAGATTAAGGTATGTAAATAATAAATAAAGCATTCCCTGCTCATTGGCTGAATGGTGTCTGACGCAACTAGCAAATACTGTCGTTAAGCAAAAAGTACTTGTTTAGAGAAATCTGTTTGTATTTTAGCATTGGAAATCGCCAGTTAGGTAACGACAACAACAGCCAATCAGGACAAGTTATGCTGTCACAGTGTCTTAAGCGACAGGGGAATTAGCCTAGATTTCACTAGGCCATGATATATGGTAACATTTGAGTCTTGCCTATCATACAACCGGGAAATTTAAAAATACTTATCGAATTCGACTTACAAGTTAGAACCAAACATGTCATGATACGCGAAGTACTGATTATCGATTTTGTTTGGTGTTGTGTTCCCCTGACACTAGGAGCGCTACTGTTACTCATATTTCACTGTCAAAGCTCGCTTAGTTATACATTGATCTTTCGATTAATAAGTTTCCTGCAAACTCCGACAACTTACGTCATCACCGCAATTCACAAAGTGTTCACTGTTGTCCGGAATTGACCTATCTGGGCTTAGATAATATTAAAACGCATTATCAAGTAGTAAGAGGGACTTCAACACAAACTATAGGGCCAAGTTATGAAGTGATGCTTGGATTTGCTGAACGAAACAATGTGGGAGTCAAACTAGCAAAATTTTGGGAAGCCAACGAACAATTCACATTGAAGAAGCCACAGATGAAGTTGACCCAAAGAGCCCGAAATATATCAACTTATCTCTGAAGTAAAGTCATATGTGCGATGACCACTGCAATAGCGCAATCTAACGAGCGAATAGTGAATTAGATGACACGTACCAGGATGTCTAGATGAACAATACCGCGGATGAGGAAAAGTACGATACGCAAAGTCTTCATAGCGAAGGCTTATTCTCACCTTTTACGGTCCTGGAGATGATGGGATATTTCATTGCTACGACTGTTGCTTTGTCACATGGTCGTACACGTAGCCTTAGCGGGTGATTAGCACAAATTCAGTCAAGATTTCACGTTGACTCGTTGATACACATTTCTATTCATGATATAATCGCAGACTACGACACACACGGGATCAGGAAAACACACATAAAAATTCCTGATCTTAACACAGCGATGTCACTTGGCGGTGCCTTAATTACGATTGTAGTTCATCCTCGCTTGAGTGCAACCCTCTGGACATTCTGAACAGTGGGAAGTAATGCTTGACGCACAGACGATTAGTTGAATACCTAGGACAACTAAATTCATCGAATGCAAGATGACTGTTGACATGGACCTTTCTCGAAATAATGAACATTGCTTAGAAAATAAGCGACTATCGTATTTCAAGCGTAAAGTGTATATAAAGTATGTCTCAGTTGTGATGTATGGTTGTGAAACGATGGAAGTTGAGCGCGGAAACGATTCAAAATAAAGTTACACAAACAAAAATGAAGAGATTCATCCTAGGAATAACTATGAGAAATTGAATGAGTATTTTGGAACACAAAGACATAAGTGGCAAAGATAAAAGATAGAAGACAAATTACGTATACTAGGTTACCAGAGAAACAACTTTAAACAAGAAGGTGAAGTACGGAAATTTGATCTGAATAAAATTGTATTTCAGAAGCTAGATAGAAGAAAACAACAGCTGATCAAGGTAGAAAAAACCGGGAAGCGCTTTTATCCAGTAGCAGATTGAACATTGGCATTAACAGAATAACAGAATGTAATATTTATGTTACAATACTTGTTCCTATCTCATAATTTATCTGGATATTATTAAATGTGATTTATTGACGTTTGAAATATGAAACATGTAAAGTTTGATATGCCCATAAGAAGCATTTTGATTTTAAACAGTTGCAAATGTTCATTTTGATACAGTTTGTATTGCCTACGATATCTACTGAGTTTGCTACAACGTATTCCGAAACAGAGCATTCAACCCCACCAAATTTGTGACGGAACCAAGGTCACATAAATCATGTGTGTTAAACTTTCCCAATCGTAGATCTTTCTGAGAAGTCTCGTGTTCCACTTGGGATCATGGGTATTTAACTTGACAACCAGCTTTGGTCGACATTTTGAAATTAACTGATTGAGTTTTGAAATCTCCCGTCCATATAATGTATCTCCATGGTCACTCACTCACTCACTCATCATCAATATTCCCAGGCCATACTAATGGAGCTAGAAACACCAAATTTGGTATGAAGGTGTGTGACCAAGAGTAGGTAAAGGAAAAACAATTGACATTT
Organism: Lepisma saccharinum; assembly: GCA_022664845.1. Lineage (NCBI taxonomy): Eukaryota > Metazoa > Arthropoda > Insecta > Zygentoma > Lepismatidae > Lepisma > Lepisma saccharinum. The sequence goes on from JAGDQP010017075.1 coordinate 38,398, forward strand.
ATAAAAAGTCGCCATCTTGGATCCAAAATGGCGTCCAAACCCATTGTTCTATAGAATGCATAGCCTAAACCGCTGCTGCTGGAGACAGGAAATTTGGTATAATGGTACATTATTACTAGAAGGTTAAAAATCATATTACGAGATGTATTCAAAGTTTCCATCTGGATCCGAAATGGCAAACCCCAATATCCATTTTCTACACAGTTTGAGCTATGTAACCGTACTTGCCCGATATTCACTCGGGGTTCAAATAATTCAAAATCTTGATTTAAGTGAACGTCGATGCAAGAGGGCGGACATTTAAGGAGTCCCAGGACGCTCGCGCAAAACGAACTAATAGGAAAGTATGCTAAACTTATGATGTTAATTAGATCAAATGAAATCAAATTCTGACAACTTATTTAAATAAAACAGAACAACTTTATTCCATAATTTATACATACTAACGGCTGAGTTGAATCATTAACTTTCTCAAACGTCAAACAAAATCATGAAATAGATTTGACTTTATATTGAGCAACTCTTCAACTAGTTAAATTAATTAAGATTCCACAGATTATTCGATAGCTGTTTACTTCAAACCCGCTTGCTATTTCGAAAGTTACGTCAAAGTCCGAAGATTAAATTAGGAATTAAACACAGCATTTTAAATTTAGGTTATTAATTTACGATAAGCTTCTATGAAATTAATTACTTAAGAAACAATTATTTAACCAAATTTAGTTAACGTCCAAACCAGACGTGTGAGGAGGGGGGGGGGAGAGAAAACCAACCACCCTTTCACAAAACTAACCAAAAAGGTCACTATACTGAAGCAGTTGTAAGGAGCAACATATAGAACGGGGGAGGGGGGAATGAATCCTTTCTTCAGGAAACACACGCCTATACACGCAATGACAAATCAATGGCCTTCAAGCCAA